>OU427014.1:0-142500 GCA_911387935.1 Dolichovespula saxonica
AACTGTTACGAAGGCGCGGTAGTCTCTAAAGAACTGTTACGAAGGCGCAGTAGTCTCTAAAGAACTGTTACGAAGGCGCAGTAGTCTCTAAAGAACTGTTACGAAGGCGCAGTAGTCTCTAAAGAACTGTTACGAAGGCGCAGTAGTTTCTAAACCATGTTATGAAGGCGCAGTAGTTTCTAAAGAACTGATATGAAGGCGCAGTAGTTTCTAAAGAACTGATATGAAGGCGCAATAGTCTCTAAAGAACTGTTACGAAGGCGCAGTAGTTTCTAAACCCTGTTAGGAAGGTGCAGTAGTGTCTAAAGAACTGATATGAAGGCGCAGTAGTTTCTAAAGAACTGATATGAAGGCGCAATAGTCTCTAAAGAACTGTTACGAAGGCGCGGTAGTCTCTAAAGAACTGTTACGAAGGCGCGGTAGTCTCTAAAGAACTGTTACGAAGGCGCGGTAGTCTCTAAAGAACTGTTACGAAGGCGCGGTAGTCCCTAAAATACTGTTACGAAGGCGCGGTAGTCTCTAAAATACTGTTATGAAGGCGCGGTAGTTTCTAAACCCTGTTATGCAAGCGCAGTAGTGTCTTAACTTCTCCTATCAAGGCGCGGTATTGTCTAAAATACTGTTACGAAGGCGCGGTATTGTCTAAATTACTGTTACGATGGCGCGGTATTCTCTAAAGAACTGTTACGAAGGCGCGGTAGTCTCTAAAATACTGTTACGAAGGCGCGGTAGTCTCTAAAATACTGTTACGAAGGCGCGGTAGTCTCTAAAATACTGTTACGAAGGCGCGGTAGTCTCTAAAATACTGTTACGAAGGCGCGGTATTGTCTAAATTACTGTTACGATGGCGCGGTATTCTCTAAAGAACTGTTACGAAGGCGCGGTAGTCTCTAAAGAACTGTTACGAAGGCGCGGTAGTCTCTAAAGAACTGTTACGAAGGCGCAGTAGTCTCTAAAGAACTGTTAGGAAGGCGCAGTAGTTTCTAAACCATGTTATGAAGGTGCAGTAGTGTCTAAAGAACTGATATGAAGGCGCAGTAGTTTCTAAAGAACTGATATGAAGGCGCAATAGTCTCTAAAGAACTGATACGAAGGCGCGGTAGTCTCTAAAGAACTGTTACGAAGGCGCAGTAGTTTCTAAACCCTGTTAGGAAGGTGCAGTAGTGTCTAAAGAACTGATATGAAGGGGCAGTAGTTTCTAAAGAACTGATATGAAGGCGCAATAGTCTCTAAAGAACTGTTACGAAGGCGCGGTAGTCTCTAAAGAACTGTTACGAAGGCGCAGTAGTCTCTAAAGAACTGTTACGAAGGCGCAGTAGTCTCTAAAGAACTGTTAGGAAGGCGCAGTAGTTTCTAAACCCTGTTATGCAAGCGCAGTAGTGTCTTAACTTCTCCTATCAAGGCGCGGTATTGTCTAAAATACTGTTACGAAGGCGCGGTATTGTCTAAATTACTGTTACGATGGCGCGGTATTCTCTAAAGAACTGTTACGAAGGCGCGGTAGTCTCTAAAATACTGTTACGAAGGCGCGGTAGTCTCTAAAATACTGTTACGAAGGCGCGGTAGTCTCTAAAATACTCTTACGAAGGCGCGGTAGTCTCTAAAATACTCTTACGAAGGCGCGGTAGTCTCTAAAATACTCTTACGAAGGCGCGGTAGTCTCTAAAATACTCTTACGAAGGCGCGGTAGTCTCTAAAATACTCTTACGAAGGCGCGGTAGTCTCTAAAATACTCTTACGAAGGCGCGGTAGGCTCTAAAATACTCTTACGAAGGCGCGGTAGTCTCTAAAATACTCTTACGAAGGCGCGGTAGTCTCTAAAATACTCTTACGAAGGCGCGGTAGTCTCTAAAATACTCTTACGAAGGCGCGGTAGTCTCTAAAATACTCTTACGAAGGCGCGGTAGTCTCTAAAATACTCTTACGAAGGCGCTGTAGTCTCTAAAATACTCTTACGAAGGCGCGGTAGTCTAAAATACTGTTACGAAGGCGCGGTAGTCTAAAATACTGTTACGAAGGCGCAGTAGTCTAAAATACTGTTACGAAGGCGCAGTAGTCTAAAATACTGTTACGAAGGCGCAGTAGTCTAAAATACTGTTACGTAGGCGCAGTAGTCTAAAATACTGTTACGAAGGCGCAGTAGTCTAAAATACTGTTACGAAGGCGCAGTAGTCTAAAATACTGTTACGAAGGCGCAGTAGTCTAAAATACTGTTACGAAGGCGCAGTAGTCTAAAATACTGTTACGAAGGCGCAGTAGTCTAAAATACTGTTACGAAGGCGCAGTAGTCTAAAATACTGTTACGAAGGCGCAGTAGTCTAAAATACTGTTACGAAGGCGCAGTAGTCTAAAATACTGTTACGAAGGCGCAGTAGTCTAAAATACTGTTACGAAGGCGCAGTAGTCTAAAATACTGTTACGAAGGCGCAGTAGTCTAAAATACTGTTACGAAGGCGCAGTAGTCTAAAATACTGTTACGAAGGCGCAGTAGTCTAAAATACTGTTACGAAGGCGCAGTAGTCTCTAAAATACTGTTACGAAGGCGCGGTAGTCTCTAAAGAACTGTTACGAAGGCGCAGTAGTCTCTAAAGAACTGTTACGAAGGCGCGGTAGTCTCCAAAGAACTGTTACGAAGGCGCGGTAGTCTCTAAAATACTGTTACGAAGGCGCGGTAGTCTCTAAAATACTGTTACGAAGGCGCGGTAGTCTCTAAAATACTGTTACGAAGGCGCGGTAGTCTCTAAAATACTGTTACGAAGGCGCGGTAGTCTCTAAAATACTGTTACGAAGGCGCGGTAGTCTCTAAAATACTGTTACGAAGGCGCGGTAGTCTCTAAAATACTCTTACGAAGGCGCGGTAGTCTCTAAAATACTGTTACGAAGGCGCGGTAGTCCCTAAAGAACTGTTATGAAGGCGCGGTAGTTTCTAAACCCTGTTATGCAAGCGCAGTAGTGTCTAAAGAACTGATATGAAGGCGCAGTAGTGTCTAAAGAACTGTTACGAAGGCGCGGTAGTTTCTAAACCCTGTTAGGAAGGTGCAGTATTGTCTAAAGAACTGATATGAAGGCGCAGTAGTGTCTAAAGAACTGATATGAAGGCGCAGTAGTCTCTAAAGAACTGTTATGAAGACGCAATAGTCTCTAAAATACTGTTATGAAGGCGCGGTAGTCTCTAAAATACTGTTATGAAGGCGCAGTAGTTTCTAAACCCTGTTATGAAGGCGCAGTAGTGTCTAAAGAACTGATATGAAGGCGCAGTAGTTTCTAAAGAACTGATATGAAGGCGCAATAGTCTCTAAACAACTGTTACGAAGGCGCGGTAGTCTCTAAAAAACTGTTACGAAGGCGCGGTAGTCTCTAAAGAACTGTTACGAAGGCGCGGTAGTCTCTAAAGAACTGTTACGAAGGCGCAGTAGTCTCTAAAGAACTGTTAGGAAGGCGCAGTAGTTTCTAAACTCTGTTATGAAGGTGCAGTAGTGTCTAAAGAACTGATATGAAGGCGCAGTAGTTTCTAAAGAACTGATATGAAGGCGCAATAGTCTCTAAAGAACTGATACGAAGGCGCGGTAGTCTCTAAAGAACTGTTACGAAGGCGCAGTAGTTTCTAAACCCTGTTAGGAAGGTGCAGTAGTCTCTAAAATACTCTTACGAAGGCGCGGTAGTCTCTAAAATACTCTTACGAAGGCGCGGTAGTCTCTAAAATACTGTTACGAAGGCGCGGTAGTCTCTAAAATACTGTTACGAAGGCGCGGTAGTCTCTAAAGAACTGTTATGAAGGCGCAGTAGTCTCTAAAGAACTGTTATGAAGACGCAATAGTCTCTAAAATACTGTTATGAAGGCGCGGTAGTCTCTAAAATACTGTTATGAAGGCGCGGTAGTCTCTAAAATACTGTTATGAAGGCGCGGTAGTCTCTAAAATACTGTTATGAAGGCGCAGTAGTTTCTAAACCCTGTTATGAAGGCGCAGTAGTGTCTAAAGAACTGATATGAAGGCGCAGTAGTGTCTAAAGAACTGTTATGAAGGCGCAGTAGTCTCTAAAGAACTGTTATGAAGACGCAATAGTCTCTAAAATACTGTTATGAAGGCGCGGTAGTCTCTAAAATACTGTTATGAAGGCGCAGTAGTTTCTAAACCCTGTTATGAAGGCGCAGTAGTGTCTAAAGAACTGATATGAAGGCGCAGTAGTTTCTAAAGAACTGATATGAAGGCGCAATAGTCTCTAAAGAACTGTTACGAAGGCGCGGTAGTCTCTAAAGAACTGTTACGAAGGCGCAGTAGTCTCTAAAGAACTGTTACGAAGGCGCAGTAGTCTCTAAAGAACTGTTACGAAGGCGCAGTAGTCTCTAAAGAACTGTTAGGAAGGCGCAGTAGCTTCTAAACCCTGTTATGAAGGTGCAGTAGTGTCTAAAGAACTGATATGAAGGCGCAGTAGTTTCTAAAGAACTGATATGAAGGCGCAATAGTCTCTAAAGAACTGATACGAAGGCGCGGTAGTCTCTAAAATACTGTTATGAAGGCGCAGTAGTTTCTAAACCCTGTTATGAAGGCGCAGTAGTGTCTAAAGAACTGATATGAAGGCGCAGTAGTTTCTAAAGAACTGATATGAAGGCGCAATAGTCTCTAAACAACTGTTACGAAGGCGCGGTAGTCTCTAAAAAACTGTTACGAAGGCGCGGTAGTCTCTAAAGAACTGTTACGAAGGCGCGGTAGTCTCTAAAGAACTGTTACGAAGGCGCAGTAGTCTCTAAAGAACTGTTAGGAAGGCGCAGTAGTTTCTAAACTCTGTTATGAAGGTGCAGTAGTGTCTAAAGAACTGATATGAAGGCGCAGTAGTTTCTAAAGAACTGATATGAAGGCGCAATAGTCTCTAAAGAACTGATACGAAGGCGCGGTAGTCTCTAAAGAACTGTTACGAAGGCGCAGTAGTTTCTAAACCCTGTTAGGAAGGTGCAGTAGTCTCTAAAATACTCTTACGAAGGCGCGGTAGTCTCTAAAATACTCTTACGAAGGCGCGGTAGTCTCTAAAATACTCTTACGAAGGCGCGGTAGTCTCTAAAATACTGTTACGAAGGCGCGGTAGTCTCTAAAGAACTGTTATGAAGGCGCAGTAGTCTCTAAAGAACTGTTATGAAGACGCAATAGTCTCTAAAATACTGTTATGAAGGCGCGGTAGTCTCTAAAATACTGTTATGAAGGCGCGGTAGTCTCTAAAATACTGTTATGAAGGCGCGGTAGTCTCTAAAATACTGTTATGAAGGCGCAGTAGTTTCTAAACCCTGTTATGAAGGCGCAGTAGTGTCTAAAGAACTGATATGAAGGCGCAGTAGTGTCTAAAGAACTGTTATGAAGGCGCAGTAGTCTCTAAAGAACTGTTATGAAGACGCAATAGTCTCTAAAATACTGTTATGAAGGCGCGGTAGTCTCTAAAATACTGTTATGAAGGCGCAGTAGTTTCTAAACCCTGTTATGAAGGCGCAGTAGTGTCTAAAGAACTGATATGAAGGCGCAGTAGTTTCTAAAGAACTGATATGAAGGCGCAATAGTCTCTAAAGAACTGTTACGAAGGCGCGGTAGTCTCTAAAGAACTGTTACGAAGGCGCAGTAGTCTCTAAAGAACTGTTACGAAGGCGCAGTAGTCTCTAAAGAACTGTTACGAAGGCGCAGTAGTCTCTAAAGAACTGTTAGGAAGGCGCAGTAGTTTCTAAACCCTGTTATGAAGGTGCAGTAGTGTCTAAAGAACTGATATGAAGGCGCAGTAGTTTCTAAAGAACTGATATGAAGGCGCAATAGTCTCTAAAGAACTGATACGAAGGCGCGGTAGTCTCTAAAGAACTGTTACGAAGGCGCAGTAGTTTCTAAACCCTGTTAGGAAGGTGCAGTAGTGTCTAAAGAACTGATATGAAGGCGCAGTAGTTTCTAAAGAACTGATATGAAGGCGCAATAGTCTCTAAAGAACTGTTATGAAGGCGCAATAGTGTCTAAAGAACTGTTATGAAGGCGCAATAGTGTCTAAAGAACTGTTATGAAGGCGCAATAGTGTCTAAAGAACTGTTATGAAGGCGCAATAGTGTCTAAAGAACTGTTATGAAGGCGCAATAGTGTCTAAAGAACTGTTATGAAGGCGCAATAGTGTCTAAAGAACTGTTATGAAGGCGCAATAGTGTCTAAAGAACTGTTATGCAGGCGCAATAGTGTCTAAAGAACTGTTATGCAGGCGCAATAGTGTCTAAACCCTGTTATGCTGGCGCAATAGTGTCTAAACCCTGTTATGCAGGCGCAATAGTGTCTAAACCCTGTTATGCAGGCGCAATAGTGTCTAAACCCTGTTATGCAGGCGCAATATTGTCTAAACCCTGTTATGCAGGCGCAATATTGTCTAAACCCTGTTATGCAGGCGCAATAGTGTCTAAACCCTGTTATGCAGGTGCAATAGTGTCTAAACCCTGTTATGCAGGCGCAATAGTGTCTAAACCCTGTTATGCAGGCGCAATAGTGTCTAAACCCTGTTATGCAGGCGCAATAGTGTCTAAACCCTGTTATGCAGGCGCAATAGTGTCTAAACCCTGTTATGCAGGCGCAATAGTGTCTAAACCCTGTTATGCAGGCGCAATAGTGTCTAAACCCTGTTAAGCAGGCGCAAAATAGTGTCTAAACCCTGTTATGCAGGCGCAATAGTGTCTAAACCCGGACGCTGGCGTAGAACAGACTAAACGCGGACGCTGGCGCAGTACAGACTAAACGCGGACGCAGGCGCAGTGCAGACTAAACCCGGACGCAGGCGCAGTGCAGACTAAACCCGGACGCAGGCGCAGTGCAGACTAAACCCGGACGCAGGCGCAGTGCAGACTGAACCCGGACGCAGGCGCAGTGCAGACTAAACCCGGACGCAGGCGCAGAACAGACTAAACCCGGATGCAGGCGCAGTGCAGACTAAACCCGGACGCTGGCGCAGTGCAGACTAAACCCGGACGCTGGCGCAGTGCAGACTAAACCCGAACGCTGGCGCAGTGCAGACTAAACCTGGACTCAGGCGCAGTAGAGACTAAACCCGGACGCAGGCGCAGTAGAGACTAAACCCTAACGCAGGCGCAGTAGAGACTAAACCCTAACGAAGGCGCAGACTATAACCGGACATTTCTCAAACGTAATTATTTCCTGTATTTTTAATGTTTAAACGAATGTACTATCGTTTAAATATTGTTATATTATACCCGTCTACAACAATGATTGTTTAGAAAATTAATAAATTATCGAAAGCTACTAATTTTTAAGTTCTCGCGTTAAGATTTAGAGAGGCTCGATGTTAACGCGTCAGAGTGCAAAGTGAAAGTGACTCTGTTATTGTCAAAGTCAAGAAAAGAACTGTTTATGTTTTTGATGTGCAAGGCCAATAATCCCCCGAAAAAATTTTATAGTATCGAAATATTTAATCGGATTTATTTTAAGTTTCTCGCGCGTTCCCGTATTTTTAATGTTCAAACAAATGTACTATTGTTTAAATATTATTATATTATACCCGTGTACAATAGTGATTGTTTAAATAATTATTAAATTACCGAAAGTATCAATTTTTAAGTTCTCGCGTTTAGATTTAGACAGTCGAGATGTTTACTGGTCGGAGTACAAAGTGAAACTGACTCGGTTATTGTCAAAGTTAAGAAAAGAAACGTTTATGTTTTGGATGTGCAAAGCCGATTACTCCCCCGAAAAAATTTTATGGTATCGAAATATTTAATCGGATTTATTTTAAGTTTCTCGCGAGTTCCAGTCTTTTTAATGTTTAAACGAATGTACTATTGTTTAAATATTATTATATTATACCCGTGTACAATAGTGATTGTTTAAATAATTATTAAATTACCGAAAGTATTAATTTTTAAGTTCTCGCGTTTAGATTTAGACAGTCGAGATGTTTACTCGTCGAAGTAGAAAGTTAAACTAACTCGGTTATTGTCAAAGTAAAGAAAAGAAAAGTTTATGTTTTTGATGTTCAAGGCAAATTAATCCTCCGAAAAAATTTTATAGTATCGAAATATTTAAAACGAAATTGTTTTTAGTTTTTCGCGAGTTCCAGTATTTTTAATGTTTAAACGAATGTACTATTGTTCAATTATTAGTTAATTGTACCCGTGTACTTTAATGATTGTTTAAATAATTATTCGATTAGCGAAAGTATTAATTTTCTAAGTTCTCGCGTTTAGATTTAGAGAGTCGAGATGCTTACTCGTCGAAGTGCAAAGTTAAAGTGACTCGGTTATTGTCAAAGTTAAGAAAAGAAACGTTTATGTTTTGGTTGTGCAAAGCCGATTACTCCCCCGAAAAAATTTTATGGTATCGAAATATTTAATCGGATTTATTTTAAGTTTCTCGCGAGTTCCAGTCTTTTTAATGTTTAAACGAATGTACTATTGTTTAAATATTATTATATTAGACCCGTGTACAATAGTGATTGTTTAAATAATTATTCGATTACCGAAAGTATTAATTTTTAAGTTTTCGCGTTTAGATTTAGTGTTTCGATGTGTACGCGACGGAGTACGAGAGAAGGCTGACTCGGTTATTGTCAAAGTTAAGTAAAGGATTGTGTATGTTTATATCACTCAAGGCCAACTACCGCGCGTTTAAATGTATTGTCAAAGTATGTATTGTTAAATTTAAGAAAAGTATCGTTTATGTTTGTCACACAAGGCCAACTATGCCGCATTGAAAATTTTAAAGTATCGCAAATTTTATATTCAAACAATTCTAAGTCTCACGCGCATTTCCGCCTTTAAAATGTTTAAATGAATGTACTATTGTTTAATTATTAATTAACTGTACCCGTGTACATTAATGATTGTTTAAATAATTATTAAATTAACGAGTGTTAATTTTTAATTTCTCGCGTTTAGATTTAGAGAGGCTCGATGTTTACGCGTCGAAGTACAAGGTAAGACTGACTCGGTTATTGTCAAAGTTAATAAAGGACTGTTTATGTTTATATCACGCAAGGCCAACTACCGCGAGTTAAAATGTATCGTCAAAGTATGTATTGTCAGTCAAGAAAAGAAACGTTTATGTTTTTGATGTGCAAGGCCAATTAATCCCCCGAAAAAATTTTATAGTATCGAAATATTTAATCGGATTTATTTTAAGTTTCTCGCGAGTTCCAGTCTTTTTAATGTTTAAACGAATGTACTATTGTTTAAATATTATTATATTAGACCCGTGTACAATAGTGATTGTTTAAATAATTATTCGATTACCGAAAGTATTAATTTTTAAGTTTTCGCGTTTAGATTTAGTGTTTCGATGTGTACGCGACGGAGTACGAGAGAAGGCTGACTCGGTTATTGTCAAAGTTAAGTAAAGGATTGTGTATGTTTATATCACTCAAGGCCAACTACCGCGCGTTTAAATGTATTGTCAAAGTATGTATTGTTAAATTTAAGAAAAGTATCGTTTATGTTTGTCACACAAGGCCAACTATGCCGCATTGAAAATTTTAAAGTATCGCAAATTTTATATTCAAACAATTCTAAGTCTCACGCGCATTTCCGCCTTTAAAATGTTTAAATGAATGTACTATTGTTTAATTATTAATTAACTGTACCCGTGTACATTAATGATTGTTTAAATAATTATTAAATTAACGAGTGTTAATTTTTAATTTCTCGCGTTTAGATTTAGAGAGGCTCGATGTTTACGCGTCGAAGTACAAGGTAAGACTGACTCGGTTATTGTCAAAGTTAATAAAGGACTGTTTATGTTTATATCACGCAAGGCCAACTACCGCGAGTTAAAATGTATCGTCAAAGTATGTATTGTCAGTCAAGAAAAGAAACGTTTATGTTTTTGATGTGCAAGGCCAATTAATCCCCCGAAAAAATTTTATAGTATCGAAATATTTAATCGGATTTATTTTAAGTTTTTCGCGAGTTCCAGTATTTTTATTGTTTAAACGAATGTACTGTTGTTTAAATATTATTATATTATACCCGTGTGCAATAGTGATTGTTTAAATAAAGATTCCACTACCGAAAGTATTAATTTTTAAGTCCTCTCATTCTTTCTCATGTATACTTATTAATTCTCTCATTTCATATTCATTTGTTGATACATTTTGGAATAATAATGGATACCCTTGACATATTGTAATATGCACTCCTGAGTGCTGGCTGCCATTCATTTTATTTTATTCATCTAGCAAGACTTACACATTTCTTATCAGAATGATTATAAGTATGTCTTTTGATTTAATTACACTGTTTAAATATAATTAAATTATTATATATGGAATAAAAGAATATTTTTCCTATTCATTATTAGATAACTTTAGTTTCTTGAAAAGTATATTGCGAAATATTTAAATATTTGTTCATTAAGTATCATCAGTGCTTTCGTTCATTTATTTACTTTTGATCATTCTGAATGAGAAATGTGTATCCTTACTATGATATATTCATCTGCATTCCTGAATGCAGTTATATTATCCTTTCTCGTTGTCGATCATCGAGTCTTGTAGATTTTTAATCAGAATAATCAGAATAATTAGAATAAGCAAAATAATTAGAATAAGAGGAATAATCAGAATAATGAAAGTCTGATTACAAAAGGATGATGATGATGATGATGAAGATAATGTAAAATCAGGAGATTTTACATTATATACCGCATATGGGCCATTGGGCGACCCGCGGTAGTACTGTGTTGACATGTAGTATGAAGTATGTATATATCTCGTATATATACATACACATTATGCAGTTATGAAAATAAAAAGGGAAAAGAAAAAGTATCTGATTATTCTGAATTAAAAATCAACATGCTTGGGTAATCCATATGCACTCCTGAGTGGCAATGCTGCTGCTGCAGGTCACGGACGTCCACACAATAATTAACGAGCGTGACTCTACTTTTAAACTAAAAATCTAAGAAATGACTCTACTTCATTTACTTTAAAACTGTAAAATACAAGGACTCGACTTCGATCTAAAATTTAAAAGGGGGGGAACGACTCGACTTTGATCAAATGCAAGGGGGACAACAAGACTATACTTAGAAATGAAAAATTGACTCTACTTTTAAAGGAAAAACTCGATGACTCTTACTTTAAGAAAAAAAAATTTGCAAAGACTATTAATTAATAATGACATTGAAAAAGCTTGACTCTAATTAGCAAAAAGACCGTACGCGAGTGCGGAACACCGTAGCAAGGAGATGGAATGGTCCATCATCTCCGATCCAGGAGCAAACTTCTACGAGCATAAGTGTCAACGTGGTAAAAGGGTAAATGGGATTTTGATATGACCACGAGCCATTAACGAAGAGTTCGGATAAGCCGACCACCTTCGAAAAATGACTCGTAGTCGATAGTTGCCCTCTTGAGCCACAGATAGTGGGGGCCTCTTCGGCAAATAGCTACTTCTTGCTTCGTGCCCTAACCACTGCATTGGAGCATTCCCTACGTTCGACGCACGAAAAGTTTACGCGTCGTAAAAACGCCCTACCGTTCGATGCAACGCACCCAAGAAAATTGACATGCCGCAGTGGTTTGTACTATAAGAATGAAATCGTCCCTGATCTAAAACCGACCTAATCCCGACCTGATATCTCACTTTACGCAACAACGCTCAAACCGCTCGTGTTAACGCACGCATTCTGAACGAGACGCAAGCTAAAAGGAGTTGGGAAGTAAACGACACTGGTTCGCTGATTGTTTTTTTGGGGTATTTTTTTGTTCTTTATTTAGCTTAACCTAACGGGCGGTAAGTGCTTGCGACGTAAAGTACCGATTCCTTCTAAATAGTTTCCACTGAGGCATGGCAAAATTCGCGAATGCATCACCCCAAACGGCACTGACGAATCCCAACGCGTATCCTTAACTGCGATTCCTATTCTACCTGGGTGCGTCTCGATTTTCTAATGATCTTTATTTATTTATTGATATTTGACCGATATACCGTTAAGCTATCCTAGCCTGCGGACAATCAATGGACTCAAAGAATCCACCAACCGTGCACATTTACACAGGCACATTTAATCGAATGCTCCAGCAGACATAATATTCATTCTAATCGATGAACCTATTACAAACTAAGATTAACTGCTTGCATTTAAAAAATGAAAAAAGTTTCGGTAAAGACTTAAGAAAAGAAAAATATATATATTGTATTATATATATAGATTCGTAAATATTTAAAGAATCGCGAAGTGCAAGCGTTAATTTATAACTAAGTATAGAACAAGTTCGAAATCCTTTGCCAAGTTCAAAAGATACGGAATGCAATCTAATGTTCTCATTGGGTGCAAAGTTTTTCGAACTGTTTTATACTGATACAGATTGTGCGATGCGAAGTGTCAGCAAAAAATCTAAAAAAGAATAAAGATAATTCAGACATGCTGAAAGATCGTAAAATTTGCTGAAACTTCGCGAATCCCCGGAGACGGGACATCCCACTCCCGAGTGAGAATCGGATCCAACGTCATCCGGTCCCTACCTACTTATATAATATAAGTTTTCACATTCACTCAGAAAAGATATGCTACCTGCCTGACTGTCACCTATATTTAAAAATTCCAAAGCATTCACACCAACACACACACTCCACGGTTCTCTCACATACCACCAGGGTGCAAAAGCCTACACTAGAGAGCATGCCCCGGGGCACCTCCGACACCCCAGTTCAACCGCGTATTGTTCTAATATATATTATGGGTACGTACCAATTGCTGTAATCGGCTGTCAAGGCTAATGATTATTGCATACGTGACTAATGCAAAAATACTAGTACATACTAGTATACACATGTGTACTAGTAATACGTACGAGTATTTATAATTTTCCACAGAAAAATGTGGTAACTACATGCAAAACGATATTTAATATAATAAGATATTTATATTTATTTATTATTATTTAAAAAGTTATCGCGAAACGATGTACAATGCACCACCTAAGACGCACATACAGGTACAAGGTACACCGTTGCAATCACCAGCACAATGACAGCCGCCAAAAGGAAATCTTAAACTATAATATAACTAACCCACGCTAACCGTTTCTCACCCATACGAGTAACACCTGGGCAAACGCATGGATGAGAATGCAGAAAGCACGGGGGGGAGAAACGGGTATTAGTATAATTAGAGCTGAAAATCCTGATCTAAAAAAATTATTAACTTATAAACTAGGCCTAAGCGGACTGTGACTCTACGAAAAAATATTTATTGAAAAATTTACTTTATTCAAAAATGTACTTTATTGAAAAATTTACTTTATTCAAAAATGTACTTTATTGAAAAATTTAATTTATATATTAAAAAACAACCTCGGACGATTCCTTTCATTAAATGGATGTTCTAAGGAAAGAACGGGGATTATGATCCACCATTTAACTGACAGAATCTATCCGTCGCGGAAGGGGTTTGTCTTCTTGCTCATTTATTGTTATATCGATATATCAAAATATCGAAGCAAATCGCGATTAAATATACTAAGTACGAAGCAATGCATTTAACGTAAATCACGTTATAATGCTATATTTGGACGAAATAGGGTAGATGAATGCCCGATTTCATTACTAATATCGCGAACAAAGGCGAGGAAAAAGGTGCTAATTAACAGCACTGTTAATTAAACGACTTTGAGACAAGAAGACCCTAGCCTGACATAAATATATATGTACAAATAAAAAATTGGCAATAAAAGATTTAACTACACATATAGGGAACCACTCGTGAATAAAATCAAAAGATCTTATTCACGGACACTTTTGTTCGTTTCGAACGAAAGACATATACGAATATAACCAGTAACCCGTGCCGATATGGACCTTTCATCCTCGGCATGATGGGCACCGGAGGAACTTAAAATTTTTCACTTACTACTTGAGAAGTTCTGCGATGGCTCCAAAACACTCGTCCCCCTCGACGTAGGTCGAACGACGTCGTGAAGTTGGTTGAAATTGTGTACGTTCTGTAATTAAAGTCGTACATAAAAAGATTAATTATATGTTTCATATATAAAGAATATCTTTGATTAATGTGAAAATGATCAAAAAATTTGTTATTTGAACGATGAATGAGAGGTATAACGATTAGAGGAAAGAGATATACTTACATGTGATGGTATCCAGACGAAGCTTTACGTTCGTCGTTAAAGATGCAGAGGATGAAATGTTTTAAATTCACACTTTCGACCATTACAATATTTATCGCGAACGCAATCCTCTTCCACCGCATTGGCCGAAAGTGTGTTAATGATTCTAACAACGCGGACCGAACAAGTAGTTTTAACGAGAATAGGACATTGATTCTCGTTTTTTCTCTTACTAACGCGACCGAGAAATTCTTATCGGCGAACAACACTGACTCTAATTCGCGATTTTATTTTATTTTATCTGATTTTTAAAGCAACTCGTTCGGTTGCAAAACAATCAAACTACATTTCGCACAAGCACTGACTCTAAGATCGCATTGCGCGCGATCAACAACTGAAGACTAAAATTATAAACTTGTATTACATCTTTTGCATGCCACATATAAATGTTAAAGCCAGATATAAATTTTAATAACATTAGTGAATAGATATTAAAGTTTAAATTCAATCTATTTGTAAGATAAAATTTTCTTTTTATTAAGCTAAATATATTCAATTTGATAATATTTATATAAAAGATTACAGTAAATATTGAAATTAATGTTAAAATAAATGAAGATGAAAAAGAAAATCCTTCAATTATAATTTTGTTTGCATTAATTTTAATAATAAAAGTTAAAAAAGGTGGTAAGGGGCTCTAATAATTAAAAAAATCTAATGATAAAAAAAATTAAATTCTTTATAATTAAAATTCTGAAATAATAAAATTTATAAATGTATTAATATTGAATTTAGTAAAAAAAAAAAACAAAATTATTGAAAATGTATAAAAAAGAAAATAAATTAAAAATATTGAAATATCAAAAATAATAATAAATAATATTCATCTTAAAAGATTAAGTAAAGAATAAGTTAAAATATTTTTAATATTATTTTCATTTATACATATAATTGTTCAAAATATTGATGATATAAACAACAAAACCCAGGAGCAACCCCGACCCAACCGCAATAAAACTCGGACGCAAACTGAACCAAAACCCGGACGCAAACTGAGACAAAACCCGGACGCACCCTAAAACAAAACCCGGACGCACCCTAAAACAAAACCCGGACGCACCCTAAAACAAAACCCGGACGCACTCTGAAACAAAACCCGGACGTGCTCTGAAACAAAACCCGGACGTGCTCTGAAACAAAACCCGGACGTGCTCTGAAACAAAACCCGGACGTACTCTGAAACAAAACCCGGACGTACTCTGAAACAAAACCCGGACGTGCTCTGAAACAAAACCCGGACGTGCTCTGAAACAAAACCCGGACGTACTCTGAAACAAAACCCGGACGTACTCTGAAACAAAACCCGGACGTACTCTGAAACAAAACCCGGACGTACTCTGAAACAAAACCCGGACGTACTCTGAAACAAAACCCGGACGTACTCTGAAACAAAACCCGGACGTACTCTGAAACAAAACCCGGACGTACTCTGAAACAAAACCCGGACGTACTCAAACAAAACCCGGACGTACTCTGAAACAAAACCCGGACGCAATCGCAAAAAAGAAAACCTATCGAAAAACGTCTTTGACTTTCATACGGGAACATATTCCTTAAAAAATTAAAATGAACTTACCCACTCTATTAACTCCAACCGCATTACAGGAATCATCACAGGTAGAAACAATATAACGCCATTAGTTATTGAAAACAGGAAACCGCTCTGCTGCCACAAAGCATACATGTCCATCTTCCTCCCCATCCACAGAGGGGCACACTCAACACAACCAAGCATGAGCAACATTCTGAAACACTAAAATCCACTCACGAAAGATTCATAGTAGTGATCTTCACGAATACGGGTTTTAAAAACTTTTTCCCGTATCTTAACCGTTTGGCTGTTAACATTTTTTCAGACATATACCAAAACTACGGCACTAATTGCGCGTGTATGGGAAAAAATATTAAACACTTTTCATACAATAAACTCGCTTGTATTGCTTTGCAATAATAAAAATAAAAATCACATATTTACCACTGGAGTAATCCAACGAAGAAGAAGAAGAAAGGATGGCTGCCGATGTGGAGAGACGATGGATAATAAGAGAACAATAAGAGTTAAAAGTGAGCAATGAAAATTGCTTTTTAGGTTCTCTTAACGTACGAACAGCTCGACGACTAACACTCGACTGACGTGCTGCTCGACGACTAACGCTCGACTGGTGCGCTTCTCGACTGTTGCGCTGCTCGGCTGTTCCGCTGCTCCACTGTTGCGCTGCTCGACGACTAACGCTCGACTGACGCGCAGCTCGACCGACGCGGTATTTATACTTTTTTCCCGTACTACGAAACGGACCAATAGGATTGCTCGAAGGATTCTTGGGCTTCCGCAGCATTCTCCGAAGACACATTGTGGTGGGGCGTTTTGTAGTGCAGCATTATGGCTTGAGCGGGCAATTTATTGAAAAATGTGCGAGAATTTTATTGTTACAAAGAAATCGCTATAAATTTAAAAAGCCTTTGAATTTCTGACCCGTTACCAAAATAACTGAGTAGAAAAATAATACTGAGTTGAGAATATAAAGTTATTTACCCGAAAAAAAAAGGAAAAATTAAAAAGGAAAATTTTAATCCACAAATTATGAAATGAAGTAAGTAACGAAGACTAATAATGTTGTAAGGTGTGATAGCGCTCAAAACGTTTACTTCAATGAAGAGGTACACCGCAAAATTTACACATAAAACAAGTTTCACTTTGCATCTTTTGAGACGCACACCCACGACATTGCTTTGCGCATATTTTTCATTCTTTACGACACACGCATATCGCGCATTTCCGCCACTACTACACATAAATAACTTTATGTGGAGACACACTTAGCTAAAACTAAAATACTTAGTAATATATAATATGTGTGAGAAAGAACAACAACAAACATTAGTAAATATTGCTTTATTTCCCTCATTCTACCACCCACTTATAAAAAATGTACAAACACGTGGCCGGCGCTCTACTCATAGTTTGCGAAAAACGTATTTTTACGTGTCCCGACAACAATGTGATGAGAGACAAGTTTTCGCCGAACTATTACATTACCTACGAAGTCATTTGTGAAAGAGGATCTGTAGTTTGTGACTTCTTGCGGAATATAATACGTAGAGAAAAAAAAATTATCTTTATATACAATTAGAGCATTATCTGCCGCAACTCATAATCCTGGGTTTCACCAATACGGGGTTTTTCTAACTTTTTCTTCCCATACCTTAACCGTTTGATTCCCAAGCAGGGCGATCACGCAGTTCGGATTTTATATCGAGAAAACCCATTACATTTCCGGCACATTATAGACATGTTACGGTGCATTACCAAGCCAACACGAGGTATTGCAAACCTTACAGAAGGTAATTCTCCCCTAAAAAAAGAAAAAAAGAGAAAACTCAATATCATCCGATAGGTTTCGTCTATATACTTATAATTATCTAGTTACGTCCCGGATGATTAGGAGCATAAAGAAAAAAAAAAAAAAAAAACCAGTATTCCCTGAAATGTCGATACGGTTTGGTAAAGACTTGCGTCGTTTATTCAAACCTCGTTATCTCCTCTCTTTTCGGCACGTACCACTGGAACGAGAGTAAGAGATACATGTTTTAATGCCATGAGTTGTCAATTCTCTTTCATTGGTTCACTGTGAAGACCAATGAGCCCTTTTGATATCTATATATGTAGTAGCGGAAATGTGCTATATGCGTCTGTCGGAAAGAATGAAAAAGCAAGAGTTGCAACTTTGTAAGGATTGCGGAGCGACTGTCGGAGAGAATGAAAGAGCAAATGACGTAGCAGCGAAATTGCGGTGCGATTGGCGGTGTAGATGAAGGTTAGAATGACGCGCGGATGCGGTATGTTTGGCGGCGTGGCTGAGTAATGCGAAGAGAAGTAGGAAAGATAAGAGATGGGAGCAGGAGAAATTCAATGACTTTTTAAATTTATAGCGAATTCTTTGTAACAATAAAATTCACGCAAATTTTTCAATAAATTGCCCGCTCCAGCCATAATGCTGCGGTAGAAAACGCCCGACCACAATGCGTTAATAGTTCCCTTTTTACCGACTTGTAGTGGTGGGTATTAAGAGCTGTCGACGTTACCGACAGCATACCATATTACTATACTAAAATAACCCCAAGTTCCTCTTGGCAGGAAAACACGCCGTTGATGTCGACGCGCCACCTATACACTAGAGTATTACCAAATTTCTTTTGGTGGAAAACACGTCGTTGGTGGTAACGCGACGATATCACACCAAAATAGTTCCTAGTCCCTCCTGGTGGGAAACACGTCGTTGATGGCGTCGTGACACTAGATATCATCCGAAAGAAGATTTTATTTATATACTTATAATTATCTATTTGCTGGTGCATCGTGTGTGTGTGTGTGTGTGTGTGTAAAAGAACATTTACACACCACGGATTTAATATTAAGTTTAAATTATTTTGCGTTTCGCGGAATGTTTGCATTGCACAGGTGGCGTACCGCGCATGATCGTCGCTCCATTTATTTATTCTCTTTAGGTGTGATCTTTAGGATTAAGTATGCACTGCGAATATCCAATGGATAACGAGGAACGTAACTAAAATGAAAAATTATGTTACCTCTAATAATCGCGATACTATCAACGAGCTCCAATGAGCACATACTGAATTATCCACCCAATGAACTTCCAAGACACCGAATATAAACCAATCAACGTTCCTTAGCAGTGTCCGAAGATCAACCAATCACGATATTCTTACGAGAGCGCATAGATTCGAATTATCCCTGAGAACAGATACCAACAATCGTATAGTTCCAAGTAGTCTCGTTGTTATATCAATTATCTTGGATATTCTTTCACGTCGACAACGCTTAATCAATACCTAATAAACAAATGATAAAAAAGCATAGCTGGCAGAGTACGTTGGTTAGGATCGATAATGTCGCATTTAGAAAGGACAGCTTATTTAGCATTCGACAGTTATTGCTTTAGTATCCTGTTGTTAAATTTTAAATGAATTTTGGAAAAACCTTTCGTAAGGGCAGAAAAGTGAAGAAATAGGACGAAGGAGAAGAATTATAGGTCCCCATGTAATTTTTCGATATTCTCTATTTGACTTTTTCAAATGCAATCCTTATTCGAATTTTTAGTGGTAGATGGATGGACGGACCATTAGGAGAATAGTAGTAGGTCGTTTTGAGTTTACAACAGAGGTTAACAGGGACGTAAGAATAAAGTATATGATAGATACGGATGTACGACTATCGAGAAAAAAATCATTTAATCTAATCTATAATAGCATTTTGCTTGTAAATACTTGGAAAATAAGCGTACGATCAAAGTTCTCCAAACTATTACCAAGCGATGTGACCAGCTGATAGCTAGTGCGCGCGCGCGCGCTCCTTACGGGCTCGAGAGAGAGAGAGAGAGAGAGAGAGAGAGAGAGAGAGAGAGAGTATGTGTGTGTGCGGTGCGCGCGCGCGCGCGCGCGTGTGTTGCGTGATTGCGTGCGTGTGAGTGTGCGTGCGTGAGTGCATGCCTTCTATGCATCGTTATATATTGTCATACATGTATTATACCATATCACCGTGGTTTATGCATAACCTAAGCTCACAAGGAAGAGAGCTTAATGCAAGCAATAGCGTATCAGTATTTTTGTTTCGAAATTGAAAATAAATCCGTACAAACGATGAGAGATGCGCACCAAGGGACTGTTATTATTGCTAATCTGCATAGCAGGGAGCAGCATCGTTTTTATTGCTTTCAGCAATCAACGACCTTCCATACAAACTCTTGTTACAGAAACTCACAAACAATTACGGAATTTTCAGGTATCCTATATGTATATATATATATATATATATATATATATATATATATGTATATATGTATATATGTATATTATTTGTTGTAATTCTTCAAAATACGTGATATATCGGTACGAAAGAAGATTTATATGATATTACCATTTTTAATATTGCAGGAAAATTTGAAAGATGTTGAGGAAAAACGATTAGTGACGGATTCAAAGTATTT
This sequence comes from Dolichovespula saxonica, assembly GCA_911387935.1. Classification (NCBI taxonomy): domain Eukaryota; kingdom Metazoa; phylum Arthropoda; class Insecta; order Hymenoptera; family Vespidae; genus Dolichovespula; species Dolichovespula saxonica. The sequence goes on from OU427014.1 coordinate 20,148, forward strand.
AGCTTTACTCGGTCTGGATGGCCAAACGAGTACGACGCCTCTAAGTCTCAAGCCTCAGAATGTGACAGTAGTAACTCTTATAAGGCCGGGAAGCGAACAACATGCCTATGGCTTTGTTAGAAACGTCAGTCACTTCTTGCCAAATAATAGTATTGTACTTTATAGCGTTGGTTTGAACGAAGAGTCTTTCCAAAGTATCAAGGCTACTTGTAACTCTACGAGGTGTAACGCGATTCAGTTCGACTTGACGCCATTTCCAGCTCACGTAGAAGACGACAGATTACACGTTTACAGACCTCTGGTTATACAAGTAACGAAACAGTTTATACATAAAATACCATATCTTCTTTCTTAATTATTATAGAGAGATGAGTTTTCTCACACGGCGTTTGGTATTACAGACAGCTTTGAATACGTTAGGTTGTATTCTTTACATGGATTCGAACGTGCGATTAAATTCATCAGACGTTTCAAAATATCTCTTTCCAAAGTCTGGAGTATTAACCTGGCCTACCAGGCACGCCATTAGCTCTTTAACTCATCCAAAGATGTACGAGTATTTTCACACGTCGGCGGAAGGTTTTTTTTTCCTTCCACTTATAAGAGCATCGCATATCGTTATTAGAAACACGAAAGAGATTAGGGAAAAGGTAATGTTACCTTGGGTTCAATGCGCGCTGACGAGGGATTGCATTTGCCCTATAGGTTTGTAATTTACAGAAAGCTCCATTAACGTCGACTTTTCTCCAACCGAGAATATTATACGGGTAATAACGATAAATGTTTTTAGGTGCCCAATCCGCAGGTTGTCGATTTAATAAAAGACCGCAGTACCGTTATTCCGGCTGCCACGCGTACGATACGTCCGCGTTGAATATAGTTCTTGGATTACATTTCAATTTTGACGATACCTGTTACACGCATCAGGAACGGGAAACGTATTTCAATAAGATACAATCCGAGGAGATTATGGAAGAATATGCTATTATCGCAAGACAGAACAATGTCACAGAATCTAACTCTAAAAGCTTTGCATCGACCGACCGTTGATATTTTCGAGCGATCTCAGTTTAATTTAGATTATTAATTTAATATTATTCGCTGATCGAGCACAATTTTATTAAAAAACATAGAAAAAAATTAGTTTTAAAACAAAGTACAGACTTTTTCATAAATTTTGTAGATGACAAGTATTATTCTATAATTGGAATGGCTTTCTTCTCTCTCTCTCTCTATCTCTCTCTCTCTCTCTCATACATAGACACACACACGCGCGCATACACGGACACGCTACTGCCCGTTTTCGAACAGCTTTATTGTGAAATAAAAACGCACGCACACATAACCAATACGGTAAAACGATTAATTGCAGAATTCGGTGTTAGAGAGTCCACTGTTTACACGCCAATGCAACGCTACGAAAATACGTGAGAAAGCTGTCGAGGAAGAGACAAGTCGTTCGCCTTCAGTATTAATTCTCTTTACAGAATTAATGAAAACGACTGTACAGTACTTAATTGTTAATAATGTATATCGGCACGCGATGATCTGTGAAGTTAATCTACAATAAATGCAAAATAGTCATGAATATCGATTAAGATCGATAATGTTGTTTTCTTTCGACGGGAGGGGGGGGATAAACGCAATGTTTATTTGTATTTCAATTTTATTTGAAACGAATAAATGTAATCGATTTAAAGGAAAATATCGTGATATTTTTTCGTACAATTGAAAAACTATAAGAGCTATGAAAAGATGAATATTATCGGTGGACGTACCGTATATATGGTGATATATTAGTTTATTTTCCTTACCTTCTCGTGGTAAGAGCGATCGATTTATCGCTCATATCGTATTGCTAATATTCGATCGTTGTCAAAGATAAACGGAGCGCATGGAACATCGATTATAGGATAATGGATAAATATATCTTTGTGCGGGCATTTTCGAATCGCCTAAAAGCTCCGACCTCGTAGAAAATATATCTATCGGCGATAAATTCGAACGATGGCTGCCGAAGACAACGTAAACCGTTCGTTCGATCGGAAAGAATACGATAATTGCTTTCGGCTGTATCACGAAAGTCTCGGCAATGTATACAGTGGTGCGAGGACGTTAAATCCAAAATATTGTAATGCTTCGAATAGAAGTCATCGATCCGACAAGGATAGAGCGATAGATTTCGTTCGAGAGCCTCGCTGTCGTGAAAAATTAAAAGGCTCGTCCTCCGGGCCAGAGTTTCGTTATATCAATCCGGCTATATATGCGGAATCTTTAAACGCCGAAGACGAGGACGTGGAAGAGACGGCGAATATCGGGATACGCGTCGGGCGTAGAAACGAGACCAAGATCTTTAACGACGGCGGCGATACGGGCGCTAGAACGCTTGCCGCCACCGCCGACATGCTCTCATCGTTATCCTTGAAGGAAGCCTTGCTCTCTTCTTGCGGTGATGGTGGTGGTGGTGGTGGTGGTGGTGGTGGTGGTGGTGGTGGTGGTGAAATCGCGTCGCCGGAAACTTATCGCTGCTACTCTTCTACGTCGAGCGTAACCTCGTCCATCGATAAATCTTCCGGGCGTCATTTCGAATCCATCGTTAACGTCAAACCGGTATCTCGTAGGGTCGAACGACGATGCAGAATCACCGATGAAACGAGCTGCGATCGGCAAGGATCGTCGTCGAACGGTCTCGCCGCCGCCGAGGACGGACAAAAGAATAATCCACCGGAGATACAGAGGTACGTACGTACGACGCGTTTGGGTGTTTTTACTTGCTCCCTTTCTCTTTTTTCTTTTACTTTTTCCCCGACCCTCCTCAGGTACGTTATAAACGGGCATAGAGTCGTGCATATGTCAACGGCGGCAGCGTCGTCGTCCTCGTCGTCATCGATCGGCACCACGAAATCCTCTCGGTTGCTCTCGGAGGAATCGTCAGTGGCCAAAAAGAAAAGTGCTCACGAGGAATGGTTACGTAAAAAGCAGACGTATCTCCAACGGAAAAGAGAGGAAGAGGAAATGCTGGAAACGAAGAAACGGGAGGAGGAGGAAAGATTGGCGCGCGAGAGGGAAGAAAAGGAGAGAATGGAAAAGGAGAATTTTGTAAGGTGGGCAGAAAGGAAGAGAAAAGAGGAAGCGGAGAGAAGGGCGGCCCTTGAAAAGGAAATGGAAATAGAAAAACGATTGAAAGAATTTGAGGAGAAAACGGTGGTTGTCGCGAAGGCCTTGTGCCTTCGGCAGTGGGCTCGTAAAAAGGAAGAGGAAAAGAAAGGCAAGTGGGGTGGGGTAAAACGCTATTTGTAATCGTAATCGTAATCAATTCCTCGTACGAGAATAATAATAACAAGCATAAACCTTGTTACGGCAGCGCAACAAAAAGCGCAGCAGTTGAAAGAGGAACAAGACGAGGAAGAAAGGAAAAGGAGGCAGGAGGAGAGCTCGAAGGCTTACGAGGAGTGGCGAGAGAGGTCGAAAAATCGGCCGAAACCTGCGACCCAAGGATTACTTCGTTAGTCTACATTTTTATTGCGATTAAACGTATGCCTTTAATATTACTTTATGCCTCTAGAGCTTCGCCCTTTATTTTTGTTCCTTTATATAGCGCATCAAGCGGCAAAGCCGGCATTCGTAAACCCCACGCCGTGGCAAAAGCTCATTGAGGATGATTCGGACGACGGAGAAGGGGGGGACGGCGTTAAGAGGACGAAAGTGAAACGAAAAAATAAAAATAGAAATAAAACGTCGACGTGATCGATCGGAACCTTCGGTTTATAAGCTCGTTTTTTCGACGATAAATAATTTCGTAAGATTCGCTTGTCTCTTAACGATCGTGTCTCGCATCTATGTGCGCGTGCCAGCCTGGGGAACAATAACGCCATATCGCACTAACACGAATCACGGGATTCTAAAGAGTATCTCGCATGCGCTTAAACATCATACGATATCAACTCGTTGATTTTATTATTATTATTATTATTATTATTATTATTATTATTATTATTATTATTATTATTTCGTATGTAAACGATCATTCGCTTTCCTCTATAATCCGTCCGAGTTATTTATTGCGGCTAAATTGTAATAAATTAAAAATATCCGACGAAGAAAAGAGAGGAGATATCGCGTTGCGTCAGTTTAATCGAAATGGAATATAATAAATAATTGAAGCAATATATATACACACACACACACACACACACACACACGCACACACACACACACACATATATATATATATTGCTAAACTTAAATGGTATGGCCGCGAGTACTTAAATTATTCCAATTGTTAATGGATATCGTGTGGATGATGCTGTGAACGCGGTCAGTCGACGACGACGAGGACGACGACGACGACGACGACGAGAGACGACAGAGCATCGTCGTCGTGCTCCGCCGAGCCAAGTGGTACGCTATCCAGGTAATATCATCGATTCCCGATAAACTTGACTAAAGAGTATCTGTGAATAATAATACAGTGCATATGGATTAGCATCGTTTACGATTCATATTTACTTGCCCATCGCTTCTTCCTCCTCCTGAAGTCTCTCGATATCCGATTTGTTCATGAAATAGTACGAAGGTTGTCGTGATTTCTGAAAAATATCAATCAAAAATGTCTATTGCATCACCCATCCTTATTTCCCTTTATAATACGGATATATTCAAATGCGGGGCGACGCACACACGCACGCACGCACACACACACACACACACACACATCTGTAAAAGCGTACCAGATCTTTGACGATTCGTTTCGCGCCCGCTTTTATGAGAATGTTGCTTAATATTTCAACCGATGGTACTCCCATTGCATAGTGAAGAGCAGTTCTTTCGAGCTGAAAATAAAATCAAATGAGGAAGGGGACACTATCGGTCGTTCCTTCGAAGGAGTCGAGGAACGAAAGACCTACGTTGTCGCCGATTCGCAATGTTTCCGGATACGTATTAGCTATCAATCGTACGATCTCTTCGTTTTCCCGTAGAACAGCGATGTGAAGGGCACACCGACCCGTTATATTTTTTCCAACTGCCAATAGCTTTCCACCTCCGTTATTTTTATTTAAAAGCTCCTTCACTTTGGCGACATCGGCGAGACGTATGGCACGGTGCGTATCCTCTCGTTGATCCTAACGCACGAAAAAATTAAATACACGCTTGTACGACGTCGTATCTATCGCGCGTACCTGTGCGCACCCATGTGCCTACACGCATTAGGGGTTCATTAATAAAGCACGAAAGTCTTAAAAAAAAAAAAAAAAAAAAAAAAAAATTGCGTATTTTCCTTTACCACGTAATTAGGAATAGATTGTAAAAATTGCACGGTCGCCTCGTGATCCCTTTCGGTCGCTACGTCAACGATATTCACTTTATCGTCTTCCGCGTCGAGGATATGATCGTAACCTTCCAGCAAAAGTTCCACCAGCTTTTCCGTTTCACCTAAGAAATATGAAAAAGTAAAGGAAAGTAAAGGAAAGTAAAGGAAAGTAAAGGAAAGGAAAGGAAAATGGGGTCGTTCGTCTCCACAACTCGGGATCACGTTTAAAACGTCAACGTCGATTATTCTTATTTACCTCTTGCGGCCAAATATACGACCCAACGATCGATCTCTTCGACGTTCTCACGTATATTAGCCTGTTCCGCGACGTCTCTAGCCGTTCGATAAACTTCGTCCCTAAAACCAACGTTGACCTGTGTCTCTTGCAAAAGATGATACAAGCCGTCCTTCGAATAAGAACGCACCGCTGCAAAGTGTATCATACTTTGCCCGTGCTCGTCCTGCCAATTAAAATATAATTTAACATTAAATTCATACGCCCTGCCGTAGGTAGGAACGAGCAACGTACCCTGTTTGGATTGCTAAAGGTTGATTCTGGTACATCGGAATCTGGACTTTGAGGATAGCCCGCGTCCTCGTCCACGTTATCATTGTCAGGATTGTCGAGAGATTCGTTTTCACGTTCGGGTAGTATCAGAACGTTGGATTCCTGTAACGCACGTCGGTACATACACACATACATACGAATATAATCGTCGAACGAATGGTGCTACTCTACGTGAGAGATCCGCGTTAATTTAACAAGTGGATAAACAACATACGAACCCGTTGATCGTCACTTTTATTATTGCTGGCAAAATTGTATAGATAAGTCGCCAAATACGTGACCGGATCGTTTGGACGTGCATTCGCCACTTCGGTTAAACCTCTGATCAATGGATCACCCAAAGCTGCCAAAGCGTATTCAAAGTTAAAAACTCGTCTTTGAAAAGAAAATTTTCGCGCGATACGAGTTACACTTACACGATGCTAAGTAACGACCTTCCTCCGTGCGAAATATAGGTATGTCGAGTTGATTATCCTCTGAAAAATACATTCTCTTTTATTGCTCTTATATATATATATATATATATATATATATATATATATATATATATATATATATATATATGTAGAGAGAGAGAGAGAGAGCTTGGGTGAAATATCACAAGTATGATTTAATACGAATGATATGCGAAATGAAAGGGTGCAAGAAAAATCGTGATTGAAATCGTGAATTAAAGTCGTTAGAAATATTGTAAAGATTTAAACGGCACTCTCACTCCACCTCGATATGCAAAAGCAAGAAATTCGTGTTTCGGTGATTGTATAAACGAGAGGATTTGCATTTTGTATTGGACGAAAGTTTATGTAGGTAGATTTGTATGAATAATAGAACCACGAATCACACGTGACTCGCGATGAACGAACACACATTACATAGATATGTACGCAAGTATATTGGAAAGACGTGCGCCAGCGTTGTTTCGTCTTCGCGCGTGAACATTGAACACGTGCATGATAAAGAAGGCAAGAAAAGCTAAGCAGCTTTCGAGAAACATTAAAATGTTTGTTAAAATGTTGAAATTGAAATTCATTCGATTGTAACCAATCAAACAGTCGCTTTAACGATACATATAATATCACGTAAGGACAGGTATAAGAAGCATACTTTTTAATAATCGGTGCGATAACAATGTGTCGAAACGATACCGTTAGCTCTTTTTTCTTTTTTTTTTTTTTATTTTGCTTTCAATGTTTTACTAACCTAATAAAAAATGCGACCTTCTTCTCGGCAAATAATCCAAGCGCGCAACGTGTTTTCTTTGTTTCTTTTACTAAAAGTAATCATTCAAACTGAAGTACAATGTCCGATACACGAGAAAGAGTCAGACAACGTTCACACATCTTTCCAACGTAACACCATCGAAGAAAAAAGAGTTGAAAAATTTCAAAAACCCTCCCTCTCTCGCCTGCTAGGATCGTGAAAGAGGAATAAAATCGATTTGTGTCGGGAAATAATTGAAAAAGGAACTCTTAAAAGCGTTTCCGAAATATTATCGAGTTGGAAACGTTTAGTAGATCGACGTAGACGAGATACTGTGCCAGAATAATTGCATCCCTGTAAAATGGCGTAAAATTCGTTGTCGCTGTTGCTGTCGTCGTCGTCGTCGTCGTCGTCGTCGTCGTCGTCGTCGTCGTCTCCGTCGATCGCGCGCGAGTCGTCGTTTCGTCGTCGATCAAGATCTAAGTCTTCTCGAGTTGGTCTTCTTTCGAAAAATACCGGCGATCATGCTGGCGATTCTGATAGAATTGTTCAACGTCAATTCTTTCTCGAGTAGGAGAATATTCGAGATGGCCCTTGAAAAGTCTTGCAGGCTATGCAATTCCGAGATCGACAGACATTGTTGATTGGCTATTTTGTAAGTATCCTTGCGCGGTGTGTCGGTAACGGTTAGTCCACGAACGACGCACAAATGTTTAAGGTGGTCTCGTTCTTTCGACAATTCGGGAAACCTTACGATAAGAGTGAATTTTAAGGTGTTGCCGATCGCGTCGAGTCTCGAACTAAGGAAACCAAACTTAACGTCCTTCTTAAATCGCAATCTTTGATCCAATAGGCGCATGACCTTTGCTAATTTCACGTAAGCTCGGCCGATCAGGGCCGGTCTGTCGTCCGTTGTACGGGATATCACCCTTAGATGATCCTGAACGTTAACCCAAGCTGCCAAATCGCCGGCAGAAGTTACGTAGACTCCACGGCCGTACGGCCAATGTTTACCGTGTAATCTTTTGGCATCGTGAATTTGAAACTCCGTTATCGGGAGCAAGAGGCCGGCTGCCGCCAATTGAGTTCTCAATGGACTCGGCTGATCCAAAAGTTCGCTCAACGTCAAATAATTACCGGCCTCGTCCTCGGTGCTACCTTCGGCCATTATGACGGATATTTCCGGGCTCATAAACTCGCTGGTTAGGACGCGTTCTACGTCCTCGAGTTGATTGACGGTAAGGGTCAACGGTAGGGTATAATCCTCGAGATTTCTGCAACACTCGATGATACCGGCTTGGACGTACTTCGCGGACGGATCCAGATCATAATTTTCCAAGGCAGAGACGGCCACTTCGTCGACGTAATTTCCTTTCCCATCGGCCACCGAATCGTGGCCGATCACGTCGAAGAAACGAGTCGGTGGATGGTCCGGAAGATCTCCGCTCGCTGTCAGACAATGCAACTCCCTGATAATCGGATCGAAGAGCTCGGCAAAGACAACGTAGCTTTCGTAATCGGGCACAACGATGATTTCGTTATCGACGGTATCGTCGTCCAAGCTCGCGACGGAGTGGCCGCTGTCTCTGGTCTTGTTGTTGGTGCCGGTAGGGTTGCCGTATCTCTTAAAAGCCGGCCAAATAACATCGAAAAGATTGTGGTCCATGCGTGTCACACGGTGCTTTATGCGATCGAATATCGGCCGTTTAAGGCAACGACCAAGGAGTGTACCAGGATTCGAGGGCGTCTTAGCGGCCGCCGAGTTTCTTCTCGCGCCAGCGAGCAAGCGGAAGCATCTCTCCAAGGTGGCCAACGTTTCTGGTTCGCTCGCGTCCCGCCTAGCCGAGTACTTGTCTCCTCCGGGCACTGTTTCTCGTTCGTGCGAGACCGACGCGGTGTCAGTAGTGGATACGAATGGAACAACGGGTGCCCCGATATGTCCCCAACGTCGGTGGATCACCCGATTGAGATAGTGCGTATCGTATTATTAATTCAAATAAACTACTTGTTAAATCACATTCACACATATAAATATATATGTATATATGTATATATGTATATATATATATATATATATATATATATATATATATATATGTATATATATATATATATATATATATGATAGAGTGCGATAAGTGAGATGGTGCGAATTCTCGTACCGATTTCAAATTTCAAATTCCTCGACGCGTTTCTACACACGCACATATAAATATCCATATGACGCGATAAAGATTTTATTTGATCATTACTTTGCTCTAGAATCGATTTTAATGCATTCTTATTTTCATCTACGTAAAGTGGAATGCGATCGAAAAAGAATTAGTTGGATAATTTGAAAAGAAAAATTGGCGTCTCGCGAGTGACCACCCAAGTTCGCACACGTGTCTTGAAATATTCAAATACCTTTGTCCGTCAACATTTCTTCGGCGAGTTTTTCGCTGGCTCCGAAATCACGAAGTAGTCTTTTGTGCGACAGCTCATCCTGATTCAGTTTGTAATGATCCGCCTTATTTCCTAACTACAGATATATATATGTATATAATGTGCGTGGATAAAGTTTGATACTGAATAATATTTGACATAGATATTAAAATAAAATGTGTTACATAAAATATCTTAAGCGGTACGCTTTTGGCAATACCGATGACGATCGATTATAATGCGATTTCAAATTCTAATTCGTATTCGAACGCGAGAATAAAATAAAAATAAAAAACGTTCGAATGTTCAAATTGAAATATAAAAATGGAAAATATATTGTACCATTGAATGATCGTTGGCAGTGAATGCAAGGAAATTGAAGAGTTACGAACGAGCTCCCGTTTATTACTCACATTGTCCTTTACAAGCGGATTCGCTCCCAAATTAATAAGAAGATTGTAGTAATGTCCGTTGTCGGCGAGCGTAGTCGCATAATGCAACGGCGTTCTACCGTCGAGATCGATCGCGTGTGCCGTTTCCGGGAATCTTCCAGCCAGATACCTAACGATGAACGGAACGGTTAAACTTTTAAACGAGTCAATTGGCATTAAATCGATGTAAATAGATGTTAAAGGTCGCATATGGCTTAGAATCACTAATAACTATCAGGATTTGTACGATAAAGGGCATACCTGATGACGGCCGTATTACCAAAGATCACTGCGACGTGAAGAGGCGTTGCACCGCGAGGCGACGATCCGTCCCTCGCTATGGCGAATTTGCGACGATCCAATGCGCTTTGCAAATCTCTCAGATTCCCTTCTCGCGCTGCCATATGTACCGCGTGAATTTTTCCCTTTAAAATAATACGCACGAGAATGAAGGTTGGCAAAGTAGATCGGCCGTTCCTTATATTACATATAAATCGGATTAGCGATTAAAACGATTCTTCTATCGTCGATTCGATAAAATACCATATAGGCAGGCACATTGTCGATGAAGGCTTGGAGTTCGGGGTTATTCGATTGCCGACCAACGAGTCGTCTACCTTCGCCGTTCAACACCAAAGCTGCCAATTGTTCCATATTGCCGTTATCCAATAAATTCTCCACTTCGGGATCCAGAATCATGCTACCCTCGTTCAATTCCGCTTCCGACGACTCTTCGTGTTCACCGACTATGACCTAGCAGGGAGGAACGATTGCGCCTAGGTGAAAAACTCGTCTGCATGGACAACACCGTTTGCCGATCGATACGAAAGATAATAATCGTACGTGGGAATCCTTTCGTTCGGATCGATCGTGTCCCCGTCCGAAGCGTGCACACAGGCTACTTTCATATATATATATATATATATATATATATATATACATTTATACATTCAAATATAGAAATCGTCGCGCCGGTATGCCGAAAGAAAGTATTAACGTATTTCTACGTTATACCAGCTAATATTTCTCGGTAAAGATTCGAATTCGAAAACCCTTTATACCTGATCTTCTTCGTTCGTTGGATCGTCGACTCCGGAGTCGCCCGTACTAGGATCACTCCTCTCCTCTTGATCGGGAGCAATCGGCTCGTTCGTTGCGTCCTCGACCTTATCGGATTCCTCGATCTCTGGAGGTTGCGGCGTTTGGGTCGCGTCGTTTTCCTTCGTTTCTTCCGTCGTTTCCACGTCTTTCTCGTCGTCGTCGTCGTCGTCGTCTCCCTCGTCGTCTCTCTCGTCGTCCTTCGCGCCAGTGATCACATCGTCATCGGAAGACTTCTCTTCCGCTTCCGCTACCGCCTCCGCTTCCGCCTCCGCCTCTGCCTCCGCCTCCGCCTCCGCCTCCGCCTCCGCCTCCGTCTCCGCCTCCGTTTCCTCGTTTCCCTTGTCGACCATTTCGGCCGTAGACTCGGACAAGCCCTCATCTTTCGCGATCGAATCGTCCTTCTCCTCCTCGACTACTTTCGCCTAACCACGTCGACGGTGATGAGAAAAGTCGATTAATTGTACATTATCGTTATATTGTCGTTTTAATTGAGAAATGACGGATCACGTACGTCCTCGGTAATCTCGTTCGAGCTCTTAATCGATGATTCGGTGCTTTCGAGTGCACCTTCGACCTCGTTGCCGCTTAGCGATTTCTTTGGAGGGCGTACAAACGTTTCGGCTACCTCCAAGATTCTCCAGTCCCAATTTTTTGGATAGGACATTCCCGATACTCGTGGCGCTTCCGGTATAACGACTAGATTCGACAGGTCCACGTCGGATGGCCGATTTTTATAAAAAGCGGCTGCCTTTTGTTTCTGATAAGAGGAGTACCGCGTCTCGTTATTAAACGAGAATTAAAATACGAATACGGAGAGGAGCAAAGAGACGTGGTATGAAGTGTGACGTAGGAAAGTTGAAACATAAAAAAAAAAAGAAGAAAAAGAAAGAAAAGAAAAGAAAAGAAAAGAAAACGACATTATGATATCCCTCGGATATCTCTCCTGCGAGTATACTAACGTTATCCAATTTGCTTTCGTCGGCCCCATACTCGGTCAATAGATCGTACATGGCACCGTCGTCCTTCAACGCGGCCGCATAATGTAACGGCGTTTTACCTTCGTTGTCTTGGGCCGTCACTATCGACGGATACCTCTCAAGGATTTCGCGAGCGACCTCGAGATAACCCAATCCGGCAGCCTGAACCAATCACGCGCACAAGTTTAATAATAGCGATACGATAGAAATTGTAATATACGCATCTCCCATCATATTTCAAAGTAAATCGATTTTCGTCGATTGCGTTAAAAGTACCTTGTGCAAGACGTTCAAACCGTTTCCATCCTTGCTACGCAAAATAATAGGCGAGACCGGATCCTCCAATTTCTTTTTCATACCCACCAAATCGTTTTTCACCGTTGCCGAGTGTACATCTTTGACGGTACCCTGAAAACCAATTCGACCTTGTTTATCACGTTTACTCGGCGATATCGTTAAACGATCGACCGATCGACGAAATAAACGAATACTTGCCATTATAAAAGGTACCGCTTCCAAAAACTTCTTCACCCTCGGATTGTTGCTTGTCTCGCATCGTAATTTCCCACCGTGGCCTTCCCAGAGAACCTCTTGCAATTTTTTTATGTCCCGATTATGAATCCATATCCTTATATTGGAAGGCTTGAAGTCAAAGCCTGCGGGGGCAAAAACGTTTAAGAGATACATATTTCATTTCGACAACGCCAGGCACCGATAGTACCGTACCAAGCCTTTTCCCGATATTTTCCATTTACTCGTCGTCGTCGTCGTCGTCGGTCAGTGTTCTCGTCACCCCCCCCCCCCATTCAGATTCGCCCTCGCGATCGATAACTTATATACGAAGCGTGAATCGCGAAATTAATGTTTCTCACCTGTACGCTATATAAATTTAATCCTTGTAAAAGCAATGATATAAAGTAAAACTTTTCAATGACGTCAAAAGAAAGAAAATTCGCTCGCGTGAAATTTCATCGAGTTGATAGTTTTTAAGGGTCGATACAATTAATTTTTATAAATTATATCCGTGTGATAGAGGGGCGGAGGAGGAAACGATCCGGTTAAATATGTAACACGTGATAATAAGCATCGAACGAGGGGGGAAGACCTCGTTCGCGTAAAATGACATTTATACAAATATAAGCAAAGCTTATGAAATGAAATTACAAAACAGTAATAAAATGTCGAGCGAGTAAACACACCGACCGACCTTCTTTTGCACGATCGACAGACGGACACATTCCGTTAAGTATTTATGAACGTAGTGACTTGGAACGAGTTACGAGTTTCGAGTTGCGTGCCTCGTGGATTCGTTAATTATTAACATAACTAAGCAGAAAATAGAAATGGATAAGAATGCTTATTAATATACGAGCGTGGAGTGATTCTCCGCCTACGGGGAGGGATTAACTTCATTTTACTTTACCTTCTAAGATTATTAAGATTTCTATAAAAATCTATTCAAATCCGATATTATAAATACGTCGACGTATCTTTTAATATTTCTCTCTCTCTCTCTCTCTCTCTCTCTCTCTCTCTCTCTCTCTCTCTGATCATTTTCTATGGCGCTCGAGTTACCTCGAAGAAACTCGGACTAATGTTTATGTTTCGTACGTCGATGCACGGGGGATAGCGTGTCCGATCCCGATGTAATAAATATTTCAAGATGCAGGGCAGTGCACGGTCCTCCCTGATATCGCTAACGCTCAAAAGGGCGCTTAAAAGGGCGCTTAAAAGGGCGCTTTAAAGGTTTTGCGCACGCGGAATAAACGTATTGGCGGTCGATGTCGTAAACGTATCCGTGTAAAAACACGACCGGTAATTTTTATAAAGGCAGACCGTTCTCGTCGAAACGATACGTTTCGAGTCAATTCGAAAAATTGTGAGCGTTAAACGTTCGTACTTTGATAATTTCTTTCGCGTGAGGGGCGTCCTTGATACGATGAATACAATTTATCTGCCATATGAATTTATACTTGATCGATCTTCCGATGGTCATTAGACGTCGTATGCATGTAAGGTAAGGTATGTATAATATAGAGGGGATATAAGAGAAAGAACGAACGAAAATTGCCAACGTTTGTACGTAAGGGTATATCCGCGAGTTTGCCGTAAAATTCGGTCGAGTCCGACTTACTAATAACGGAGATCGAAATATTTTCGATCGAATTATTTTTGCAAGTAACTACGAGCATTCGTAAGATCGGGCATTCATAAAACGTCCAAAGGTTCGACACGTTCGCTCACTTTCTTTCGTAGTGCTGCCTTTTCGGTTGGGCATCTTCTCCGTTTCGGCCAACTCGACCTCGGAACTGTGTTCGAGATAATAAGCTGCCGGATTTCCACGCTTGTCGCAAACACTGGCGTCGCAGCCACCCTCTATCAAAATGTCCCACACGGTTCCAGGATCTCTACAGGCAGCGCAATAATGTAAAGCCGTTCTACCTTCCTGAAAGAAAGAAAAAAGAAAAATATAAGAAACGACGATTATAAGAAACGACGCGAATACCGTACAAACTTTGAGTCCACGTAAGGGAAATAAACTATTTAATCGAGCACAAGTTAGAAAGTGGAAAGTGGAGAAGTATCCCTCTACATATGTATATTTCGTTGTCAACGATATATCAAGGTTTTGCTAATAAAAATAATGAATAATAATGAATACACTTTTCTTACGTTTTAACTGTTTTCCAAAAGGGGATGAGAACTACCGCCGAGGGTAAAGCGAAGGTAAAGCGAAGACGAGACCGTATGGTCCGAGGGAAAAACCAAAGTGGTTCATACTTTCCGATATTATTTCCGTCACGCGATAGGAGAATCACGTCGGATGTAAGCCGCCAGAGGGTATAGATTCGATCGTTTTCGTAAAGATAAGTGTTATTCCGAGTCGATGCGATAGAGTCGACTCGATGTAATGACACGATTGTCTCATGGCCCTGATTGAATTTCATTGCGGGTTCGTTACAGACAGCGGGGACTCACTCACTTTGTCCTTTTGTTGAGTCGTGATCGGATAATTGCGTACGAGCCATGCGACTATTTCCGGTTGATCGTGATAAATCGCCTTGTGAATGAGCGGTATCCCGGATGGATCCTTAGCTATGGCCAACTTTTTCTTTGGTTCTTCCGCCACGATCCTCTGCGTTTCTGCCAAGGAACCTCGCGTAACCGCCTCGTGAGTTTGGGATATCTTCGTCTGCGAGATCGAACGGTGTTATTTCTTTTTTTTTTTTTCGATATATCATGTTATCGTGAAATTCGTCTTACCAAGTAATTCGGGAGTCCCTTCAGGAAGACACGGGTTCTAAGATCCGGAGAATGTTCGCCCAACAAACGTGCGCCGCGTCCCTCCAACACGATATTTTCGAGCTTCTCGAGCTCCCCGCGTACCAACCAATTCTTCAACGTCGTCGGATTCATTTTTGATCCTGCGAACGATCCTTTTCAATCGACAAAACACATTTTCTTGATAAGAGAAGATGCGTATTCTTAACAAATATTTCGTTCAGAGTAATATTAACTAACTATTAGAGTATATAAAGGTCAACGCAACCCAGACGCGGAAAGGTCATTTACTTTGGTGTTTCCGACAAGGGATACCTAATCGCTAATACTTTTGTATCGTCGTTATCGAAGAAAATGAAGGGGAGAAAGTTTGAAAAGTTTGGAATTTATGATTAAAAAAAAAAAAAAAAGAACTACCTTGTTTGGTTAAAATATATAGTAAAAGGAGATGTGAAAATCCACCGACTCGACTATTTATTTCTTCTTAAATTGGCTGCGCACACGTGCTCCAGTCGACGACACAACTCGCTCACGCACGCGGACACACGAGTACACGCGTAGACGCATAAATGGACCACATCGAATAATTAGCGACAATTTCGTTTTTTTACGATCTCACTTGTTGAACTACCTCGCTAGGCCGATTCCTCCTTCCTTCCTCTTACATAGCGCATCGACAATTATTCCCTTTTCGACGATCTTTTTTTCTTTTTGTATTAAGCGTAATAAGCGATTAAATATCGAATTAACGCCAACGGAACCTAGACGGGTTTCCGCGTGCGACTGCCGCGATACGTTGCGTACTTTTCTACCTGTCGTCCTACTCTCCTACTCTCTCTCTCTCTCTCTCTCTCTCTCCCTCTGCCCGTAGACTTGCCTTCTATTATTCACGAGGGACTACATATACTCGCAAAACGAACCTACCGCCATGACGCGTCGGGGTCAGAGAGGGTAGGGAAAGAGAAGAAGAAGAAGAAAAAGAAAGATTCTAAAAATCGATGCGGACGATCGAACGTTCCTCCAATTCGCATTCGCGAGCGCAAATGAGTCTCTTAACGATATACGATAAGATCAGATTTTGTCAGGGAGCAACGATCGACGGTACATATCTCTTATTACGATATGTGGTACATGACAAATGACAATAATAGATCGTACGTAAGTAGTGGTTGTGATCGTCGTTATAGGTAATATACGAGAGATTATACATTGGCATATTCTCGTTAGAAGGAGGCTCGTTCTTTGTATTCGAATATAGTCGCGTGTCGCGTGTCGCGTCGAAAGATCGTTATAAATCATGCGCGAGAGAAACGACCGTTGATCGATACGAGAGATACCCCGATCGTCGTATGGGGGAATCCTTGGGTTATCCGATCGATTCTCCCTCTCTTTTTTCGCTCGTTATAGCTTCTTTTGTACGTTATTAAGCGTAAATATTTGAGCAAGCGTCAATAAAAATAAATGACGCGGTGGCAGTTTCGCTTCCGGACTGACCTTTATAGACGATTTCTTTTAAATACATCCATCTTCTTTATTTACATAAATCCTGCCTTGCGAAAAGTGATACGAGAACGCTTGAAATACTCCTCCTACGAATACTCGTCGTCCAATAGCAAAATAAACGAACGATTCGATTCGAAAAATAAATAAAAGGCGAGGAGCGATACGACCGGATTAAGTAATCCATCGCCAAGAGCGGTGACGCTAACCAAGTATGCGCGACCAAGGCATGCAAACAAATTTATGAAACCTTAGCAAATTCTCTTTACGAAACGATCCGCGACGATGCGACCGTTTCGGTATTTATCGTCGAATGAAATCGTGGTAAGGAGTCTCCTACTTAGCTTCGAGCGCGACGAACGATTCGATGAGCGGTTCGAAATGTTTCGAGCCTTATCGATCCTCTTGACGTTTCTCATCCTTACGATCGGTGGTAATCATAATCTTTAACCGTTTAATATTATTTTTGTCGAATCATCGTAACGCCCGTTTCTCTCAGGCTCACCGTCGTCGGACGCTAAGCGTCCTAACGGGGAATCCGATTTGAAATGCAGCGGACGTTCCCATCGCAATGTTACTTTAACCGCATATTATCCGGACTATACGAGCGACGATGAAATCGATTATTTGGACGTCAGAGGAAATAAACTAAATACCCTGCAGGTTCGTATAAATTTGCCGATTGGATCGTAAGCTCGTCGGGATGTAAATTAATGTGAAATCGGTTAATCGGTTATCGGTAAGGGTTAAAATTCATTCGTTCTAGGATTACATAGATGGACGTGAGCCTTACGTTACCGCTAGCATGGACCTGATGGGTACGGGTCTCGAGTATGGTTCTAATTTGTGCATACCCGAATTAAACGACCACTTTGGTAGGCGCATTCCTTTGCAGGTGCGTATTACATCCGACACGTTAGGATAGAAATGAATTCCTTCCTTCGAACGAATCGATCTTGATGTTTCTTTTCGTATCAGGCACGTGACTTTGACGGCAACATCAAAGGAAGGAAATTCACGAGAGTGGACGTTTGCGTCAGGACCGACGTCGACAGTTACGATAAGGCTGTGAATCGTCTTGTCACGCTATACGTATGATCCCCCCATCCCCCCTTCGATCGAGATTAAGATTAATGGGATTAAATTTAATTAAGAGTTACAACCTTTTATAATCTTTCAAATCTTTTTCTTATTTCGTGCATAAAATATTTCCAAAGGAATGGCATTCTTTAACGCGATCTCTTTCGTCGAAAAGAATCAAGCCCGTATTTAATAAGTGTACGTATTTTTATTATCATAGAGCGATCTTGTAATGATACCTTATTAAAATTTAACTCGATAAAATATCGATCTATTACTTTGTCGAATTAATTTGACGATCCTTACTCACGAGATACGTTCTAATTCTTCTTGAAGGATAGTTTCAATTTTTACGAATATTTCGTGTCGTTGATCAGTCGATCGATAAATCCCAAAGTGTTGTTTGAAAAATAATCTTAAGAAATCCGTCGTTAATTAACGATTGATCTTTCTTTGTACGTTCGCGCGTGAAAGTGCACAATTCCCGCGCGCAAGAAACGAAGAAATCCTTTTTCTCGATGGTGCTGCCGCCGCTCTCCGAGAGCGACGTACCGAACCATTTCCAGCGAGCCGATTGGTCGATAACCTCTTATAAATATCCCTGTGATATACAATGAGGAACCTTTTTCGCTCGTCTCTCCGATTCCAATAATCCTATTAATCGTATTGATCGTATATGATTATATGCGATAGTAATATTCACGTCTTCGATTATTTAACATTATTTCGATATAGTGCGACGGCTACATAGCGACGATCGATCGATCGTTCCGAAAATATTATATTGCAAAGAGTCGCGAGCTTAAAAGGGCGCCAACTTTGAAATATTTTAAATGGCGTATATAATTCGTGTTCGTAAACTTTTCTTTTCTTTTTTTTTTTTTTTTTTTTTTTTTTTTTTTTTTTTTTTTTGAAGTTCGCGAATGTCGAAAGAAAAGAAAAGGAAAAAGTCAAATTAAATAAAATTACCAAGTACTCTACCGTTTTTTTTCTAATCCATAGACATATACTCGAAGAGGAGACATACACATTTCGCATACGTTTCCTATATGCACACATTTCTTTGTTATCTGAAATTAGTAACAAATTCTTGTAATTTATCAAAAGTTGGTAATTGCTGCACCACGTGTACAGGAGTTTCTTTTTTTCTTTTCGTTATTAACAAGAAAGTGGACGAGTGAGAGAGAGAGAGAGGGGATGGGATGAGTGAACGTGTCGCGACATTTGATCGTAATGATCACGATATGGCGTAAAGTGTATTTCATTGTTGAGCTGTCATGTGTACTCGCATATTAGAGAGTATAAGTAAAGCGATATTAAAAATTTGAGATAGGCGTTGTTACGATAAGGAAAATCTCACAGTGGAAAAACGTAAAAAGTTTGAGGATGCGATGCCCGCACGTAGACGACACGTTGGTTACGGGTCGGAAAATGATTTTGTGATTACAAACTCGAACAGTGAATGGCGAGGTACTGTAGAGGAAAATCATTTTAAGCAACGTGACATACCACCATCACCACCGGTAACAATGACGGCACGCGATAGAACCAATGAATTTATTAACGCCATAAGAACGATGCAGGATAGAACAGTCGTTAGAACGACCAACCTGCAAAATCCAAGAAGGGCGAGGCAAATGCAAAGTTATTCCAACTTTATGATGGTCGCGAAGAGTATCGGAAAGAACATTGCGAACACATATATCAAATTGGAGAAACTTGCTCTATGTAAGAAAACATTCAGAGTTTAAGTATTCTAAGAGTATTACTTTGTTATTATTGCGTTAATTTCTTATGATGCCTTTCATACTTTGACGTATGCTTTTAACAGCACGATTAGTTGCTCCTTTCGATGGTAGGATAGCGCGTTTATATTTATTAAGATATCGACCTCTTTCATTGTAATAGTAATCGTCATGATGTCGATGTAATTACTTGTAAAAAGAATATATGTGTGCGTGTGTGGGTGTTTATAAAAAATAATTAACGGAGCAACGCGTCTGTCCCTTTTCAGTGGCCAAAAAGAAATCTATATTCAACGACAGACAAATGGAAATCGAGGAATTAACAAACATTATAAAGACGGATTTAAAGAGTTTGAACCATCAAATAGGCAAGTTACAAGATATAGGAAGGATTCAACGAGAGAGTTTCTCCTCTTCTCAAGGGAATCACATCGCTTCTCATTCCTCGTCCATAGTGATGGCTCTGCAATCGAAACTTGCAAATATGTCTAATCATTTTAAAAGTGTTCTGGAAGTTCGTTCCGAGGTATAATTTAAATTAATAATTAATATTAATCCTCTTTTATACGCTAAACTATATTATACAAATATATATGCGTATATATATGTATAGAATATGCGAGAGGAACAAACCAGAAGACAACAATTTTCGCAAGGATCGGTATCTACTATGTTACCTCCCAGCGTAGTTTCCGGGAGACAAGGTTCCTTATTGCTTCAAGAACAAGAATCTAGTTCTTCGGTCGCTATAGATCTTGAACCAGCGATGAGTCAATTGTCGATGCAAAGAGTTTTACAAGACGATACGGTAATTATTATTTATAATTTGGGATGGGGAAGCAGTATCTCGACGATCAAAGGTCATTATTTTTTTCAGGACGCGTACGTTCAGTCGCGTGCAGAGACCATGCAAAATATAGAATCGACGATAGTCGAACTAGGTGGCATTTTTCAACAACTGGCTCACATGGTTAAAGAACAGGAAGAGATGGTAGAGAGGTAAGAAAATCATATTTTTGAATCCTTCCTCGGAGAGATCCATCGCTAATTTGGATCAGATGTGATTATTGATTCGCATTAATTGTATTACAGAATAGATAGCAATATAGAAGATACCGAATTAAATGTGGAAGCTGCGCACGTTGAAATATTAAAATATTTCCAATCTGTGACGAATAATAGATGGTTGATGATTAAGATATTCGCTGTCCTCATATTTTTCTTTATCTTTTTTGTAGTATTCTTGGCATAAGTTTCTTTCGAATTTAACTACATTCGTTTACATGTATCAGTTTTATTTTACCATCCGCATTCAGTACTCGTCATATAAAGTAAATATAATTCAAAGAAAAATCTCATTTTTACGGGACACGTGTCACGTGAAACTGTAGAAACAACACTCAACTACTACTGCATTCCTTGATACTTCCACTAAATTAATAATTACGCAAGTATGAAGTATTAACTAAAAATTATTATTACGACGACGACGACGACGACAACAACAAAAGTACATAGGTTTTAATTATTGCTGTAAAAAGGAGGATTTCTTCTGATATTGGAAAATAGATATGTAATTTTTAAAAGCTTACGAAAAATGTAAAAAGAAAAGGAAAAAAAAAACAAATATAAGAAACTATTTCATGTGGAAAACGATGTTCATATTTGTAAATTAAAGTAATTATATAAAAAAAAAATATATATATATCTATATATACACAACTTATCTTTCGTTGTTGCTTATGCTTATATATAAAAAAAAGAAAAAAAAAAAAAAAAAAAAAAAAAAAAAAAAAAAAAGAGGGAAAAAAGAGTAACTATTTTAGAATAGAAGCTTAGTTATTTTGTATATATGATACGATGTGCTAGAGAGAAAAAAAAATGTATGACGTCGTTAATTGATGATAAATTATGACAAATTTTTGTTTAAAATAAATTGCAATTTATTTTTAATTTATTAAAATCATAACAACTGCACTGTTATTAAACGTTGTTCGCAACACTCGATATTACAACGTCGTTTGAATTCGTTTCATACTTTGATAATAGAAAGTAAGTGTACTTTTTGCAGAATGATATTTTTGAAATCGTTACATCTTTCAAAAAATGTTTCACTTCAATGTATAGCAATTTCTTTCAATATTCCCTTTTTCATTTTTAACAATTATACGATTGTTGTCAACATTAGCGTAATCGTAGCAATGCTGTAAAAAATTCTCAAAGTGATTTCATATAACGCAATGGTATAATATTTATGGACTTATGGGATAATAAACAGCATTTACAAAATATGTTCGAATGAAAAATGCAATGTTTCTATTATTTTGTTTCTTGTTCTCCTCTCTCCCCAACTCCCCCTCCCCTCCCCGCTCTCTTTCTCTCTCTCTCTCTCTCTCTCTCTCTCTCTCGTGACAATTATTTCAATTGAAATGCCCAAGAAAGATTCATAGTATATATTATATACTAAGCTCTTCCGTGAAATATTTATTGATAATTGTTATACAATGAATCCGTTACTATATATATAATAGTAATAGATTTGGCCTTTGTATTATAAGAGATCGTTAAGGGCTAAAATACAAAAGTTATACTTTTCCGCTATGATGTGACTTGTCCAATGACTCCCCGGACGAATGCAAGGAACCTGAAAATAATCGATAGGATTGAGCATCGTCGAAAGATTGATTTATCGTTAAGTGAAATTTATTTCAATGATATCGTCTAAACGGTAAACACTTTGGAGATCTCCAAGTGAAGTAATACGATAAGAAGCATGATACACAACAACAACAACAACAACAACAACAACAATTGAAACCTAACGCGATTTTGATGGCGGCAACGAATCCAACTCGAATCAACGATTAACGAATAACAACAACGAATTTTTAAGTATTTTCAGCGTACTCGACGAAAGGAAAGAAGCAAAGTAATAAAAGAAAAAGCAAACGCGAATCGAATTTCTCTAGCATGATTAATTAAAATCAAACTGAAATTATTTAACCTGACTCGTCATTTTATTTGGAGCTATTCCTTTCCATAGTACTCCAAAATTGCCTTACTTTAGAGAAACGTTTGCGTCCTTGCATGCACAAACAAAAAAGCAAATGACAGTCATGGCGAAGAAAATGGAAGAGAGAAAAAAAGGTTAATAGAAAAAATTGGCGCGACCGAGAAAGAGGAGAAAATAATGATGACGAAGTAAACGTATCACGATCGGCTCCCTTTTGGTACGCTGTTGGTCGGTCGAGATGACGATCGTGATGACGATGACGATGACGATGACGATGACGATGACGATGACGATGACGTTTAGCACAAACCTTTGTGGTTGCGAGGACGTTGTTCTCGCTGATGTGGATGAAAACCAACAGAATTGCGTGGTGCCTGGAGCGTTTCTTCCCCCCATGAATGCGACGTTCCAAGGGGTGGTAGCAATATCGAACCAGGCGGGGGTGGGGGCGGAGGAGGATGATGAATATGATCGCTAGCGAAGGGAGGCGGAGGCGGTGGCGGCGGGTGCGATCTGTGATTGAAAGGAAGTAAGAGGGGGGGCGATATCAAAGGTGGGGGCGGGGAATCCGCGGTCTCGTACCTGCCGGCCGACGGATGATGGGGATGCAATGGGGGTAAGGGAGGTGGGGAGGATAACCGACCACCCAAGGGCGGCGGTCGTTGTCCGACGTCGTAAGGTGCTAATCCCGTCGAGGAGGAAGGCAAAGGCGGTGGTAGATACGTGGGGAAAAGCGAGGGATGTATGAATGACGGTGGTGGTGGGGGTGGGACACCTGAAGAACCAGTAAACATTATAGGGGAACTCGATGAATCTGCGCCTATGAATAATGGAGGTGACGTTGTAGTCTCCCCGTTTGCCTCCAAGCCTGTTCGAACATTAGTGTAAATAATATGTAATATTTCAAATAAATTATCTTTTCTCTATGCCTCCCACCGTATATATATATATATATACACTTGTCTTTCTTATCTATGATAACGATTTACGAATCATCGTTACCTCGAAACTTTGATAATTGTCAATTTAATTGATTACGACGGTGAACGTTCATTCGCGATGGTGTACGCTGGAAAAGGACATATTTTTTTCCGCGTGCATTTAACTAGTCAACGTCGTAAATATACAATTAATTTGTCGTACAAAGTTTCAAGGTAAATATCTGTAAACATCTTATTGGAATATTTTGATCGTCCGATTAGATATTTCTCGGTGGTTTGTTTCTTTTCTTTTTTTTTTTTTTTTTTCGAGAAAATACTTACGATGTAATTTTGTATCGGCATCGGCGTCGTTTATATTTTTTTCTATCATTGTAAGGCGATTACGCAATTGTCCTGCTTCTGCCTTCGATTCTTCCAAACGACGCTCATTTTGCCGTGCCATGACCTTTTTTTTTTTTCAAAAAATAACACTATTTGATGTATTTCAATTAAAACGAAGGCTCTAACTACAATTATACGAATAAATAATTAATACTTCTAACCCATTGTTCGTGTGTCTTCGTTTCGAGTGCAGAAATCTGACCTTTATATTCCCTTTCTTGATCCACTATTTCACGCTTCAACATTTCTATTTGTTGCCTATGATTAAATAACGGAGAATGTTTCTTTTTCTTTTTCTTTTTAACAAAAAAAAAAAAAAAAAAAAAATAAACGCACGAGAACGATTCTCTCGAGATATCTGTGCCATTTTTCTATACTTACTTATATCCTTGGATTTCATTTTGCATTGTATGTATTCTTTCTACGGTAGACATAACTTCGCCCTGTTTTTGTAACCATAGAGCTTCTTCCCTGAAAGAAAATTGTGTTACGCTTATCGATGAAAATCCGTGATATCTAATCGAATGGTATTATAAATTATAAATTACTTTTGTCGTTGAGCTTCTTTTTCCTTGAAGAAGTTCGATATAACTTCCAATCGTGTTTCCGCGTCTCGCTTTTCTTTTTCAGCCGCTTTACATTGTTCGCTCAACGAAGACACTTCTTCTTTAACGAGTTTCACGTGCTCTGAAAAATATATACATGTTATATACATGAAGTTACGGGGTGGAGGGGAAGAAAAACCGAAAAGCGTACCTTCTAACAAACTGTGTGCTCCTTCGACTTCGCTCAAGCGTATCTTTAATTCATCTCTTTCCTCGAGAAGTTGCGAAGCTTCTGCCTTAACGTGAGATACTTCGTAGAGTTTTTCAATATCTAAATTATTCGAATTTACTTGGTTAATAACGTCCACGAGATCTTTCACTTCTGCTTCTTTAATTTTTAATTCTTTGTATAAATTTCCTTTGTCCATAGAGAGCTGTAACAAAAGAAATACGACGACGAGGACGACGACGACTTTTTAATACGACGTATTTTACATAACGGTTTGTCGAATAAAATTGAATCGTTAAAGATACGAATGTATTTACTTGTGTAATTTGTACTTCTAATTGTTGAATTATTTCATTTAAATTTTCTTGAATGTTACTTCTTTTATTTAGTTCGATTCGAAATTCTTCCGTTATACGTATAAGCTCGGTATCCAATTCTCCATATTTTTTTTTCATAGCATTTAGTTCTGCCGACAAAATTTCGCTCTGCAATAAAAGAATATTTTTACTTTCATCTTTGAATTAAGAAGAAATACAAGCAAACCTACCTCTTGAGTTTTGACGTTGAGAGCGTTGGTCAAAGATTCGTTAGCGCTTTGTTGAACATTCAATCGAGCTTGCAAATCCTCTACCGATTGAGTTAAAGGATTGACTTCGTTGTTGGACGAAAGAACTTCCCTTAACATGCGTTCCAATTCTAATCCCGCTTCCGTTACATTTTCTAAATCTTTCTCCAACATAGCAACCTGATCTTCCAACTCAACGTTTGCATTCTGCACAGTATTTAAGTTACGTCGTTTTTTTTTTTTATATATATATATATATATACACACACACACACACACACGTATACGTAGACAATCGATTTAGGTTTCCACGTATTCTTATTATTTACCTGCGAAGCCTCTAGGTCGGCTTTCAAAGACAATACCATCTCGTTAGATCCAAATGATTCATCTTGCATAGAGTTTAACTATATTCAATTTTACAAATTCATAGTTATAGATGATAAAAAAAATATAAAAGAATAAACGAATAAAAAAAAAAGAAAATATAACAATCATTTTACTCTATAAAATTATACTTTACCTCATTTTTAGTAGATTTCAAATTTTCATCCAACATCAAGGTTTCTTTTGTAGAAAGAAATAATTCTTTTTCTAATTTATTTATCTTTGCTATCAATTGACCGTCTCTCCTCATATTCTAAAGTAAAAATATAGAATCATTATGTTTTACCAGATCTATGTAAATACGCGTATCGTTAATCTACCTAACGAACGATAAATAATACCTCGATATAATAATATCCTAAAGAAAACATCAGAGTAGTAACGGCAGTTACGCTTAAATAAAACAGCGTTATCCAATACGTGCGTTCTACTTTTATCATTCTCATAATACTGCCTTCAGGAACGGACTCTTTATCCTGTAATATGGAATACATTACGCGTAAGGATTTATATT
Organism: Dolichovespula saxonica; assembly: GCA_911387935.1. Classification (NCBI taxonomy): domain Eukaryota; kingdom Metazoa; phylum Arthropoda; class Insecta; order Hymenoptera; family Vespidae; genus Dolichovespula; species Dolichovespula saxonica. Next base: position 46,342 of record OU427014.1, read on the forward strand.
ACTTGAACGAATAAAGAAAAAGTAACTTACTTCCGACATAAAGCCATAACTCGTATCACCCTCGTTCATGCATTCGTTATCCGTCGTACAAACATCGGAAAATTGCATATCTTTTATCGTAGAAAGTAATGTTGTTGCTTCTTCGACATTCGCGAGACTCTCCGCCGTATTTTCATTATAAAAAACTTCATCCTCTATTTTATCCTTATTTTCTGCTTCAGGCAAAACCTTATCCTCGATACTTATGATATCTTCATATTTAGGTAAGGTTTCGGTCATAGAATCACCTATATTTTTTTGACCATCTTCCTCTTGCAACTCTACCGAGTATGTAACGTAGAAGGAAGAGAACAAAAAAAAAGGGGAGAGAGAGAAATGTAACGTCAGAAAATTTCATTCATATCAGCTTGCATCAATAAATCGATATTTTTTACCTTTATCGGGTAGCACGTTTTCTTCCAAGTATAATAAATTTCGATTATTACGAAATTCATGGAAGATCTGTTCCGAGCTAATATCCTTCGCATCGTTTTGACTAGAGTGCGATTCTTTGCTTTCTTCGCTATGCAATCGTTCGTTATTATCTTCGAATACTGCATTCGATTCCACAGGAACATCGACGGAACTAAAGATATCGTTTTCGACGTTATCATTATTTACATCACTATTTACAATATTCTCTTGACTATCTTGCGCTTCCATTTGATTATTTCCTCCCGTCGTAGCATCTTCTTCCTTCTGTATTGTAACATTCGTATTAGCATCGCATAATTTATCTCCTTTAAATTGATTATTATCGAAAACATTTTTTTCTTCATCTACCCTAAGCGTATCGACTTTATTTACAGTTTGCTGTACCTTTTCTTCGCCGTTAAGAATAATTTCCAAATCATCCGAGTTATTTTTCGCCGATACGAGATCGCTCGATTGAAGCACGTTCGTAGTGTTCGCATTATGTACATCTTCCGTTTTATTTTCTATTTCGATTAGTTTTTCCGACTCTGACTGGATAAAAATATTGTCCGCATCGTTTACATTTTCAATGACAATATTTTCAACTTTTATTTCCTCCTTATGGTCTAAATCAATCGTCGTAGGAAGTACTTTATTCTTATCATCTTTATATTCCAATTCAAAAGTCAAAGATTCTAAACCGTCCATTTCCTTTTTATTTTCTTCCGATTTAATAATAGAAAATACCGCATCATTTTCCCTCTCTTTATCCTCTAATTCGACGTTTAAAGGATTTATGTTATTTTTTTCCTCCTTCCGTTCCGACTCAAACCAAGAAAAATCTACTTTAGCTTTCTCCTTCTTATCCTCCTCATTGGAAGTAAGAGTATCTATATCGTCCTTATTCTTTTCTTTTACAGATTCGACGGCCAAGGAATTTACGTTGTAATAATAATTATTATTATTATTATTATTTTCATTTAATTGCGATTCGACCGCAGATTCGTTCGTTTTAATATGTATATTGGAAGTATCGTTGTAAGTAACAAGCTTTAACTCTTCTTCTTTAGAATCGGTTTCTTGTTCAAATTTCATCGAGACATCCAATTCGCTTTGCGTAGCAGTTGGCTTTATGTCTTTATTAATATCATCTATCGTTTGTTCGTTATTTGCCGAGGACGTAGTTTCTATGACAGAAGTATAACTCGGTTGCATAGATTCTTCCCTACTTACAAAAATCGTAGTACCATCTATTACGTTGTACAACGGTGATATAGTTTCTGTTTCATGCGTGGATTGCTTTGTATTTTCTTCGTTGGTAGTTGGAATAGACGCATCGATATTATTATTATTGGAAAGACTACTGTATATCGGAATAGAGTCTGGTTCGTTTTCATTATTTTTTAGTGCATTATTTTTTAAATTACCGACATCATTATTAATATTATCGATGTTATTATTTTGATCACTGTTGTTGTTGTTATTATTATTATTTACAACTTCGGTAGGTACTTCGTAAGTCAAGTTTTTCTTTAAAATTTTATATTCCTTTAAAAAATGTTTTGGTATGTATCCACGATTACCGTCGAACTAAAAGAAATATTCATTTTCAAATGTAAAGTATGAAAACGCTTAGTAAAATATAAATAAAAACGTAATAATAATAAAGTACGATACAAAAATGAAGATAAAAGATGATGTCGCACTAACGTTTATACACGATGCAACAAGAATCGTTAATATTAATTCGGAATTACGTAGAATTGAGAAATAATGAAAAAATATACCTCTACGCCCCATAAATCTGGTCTTCTACCGGCACCTTTGCTGTAAACAGTTACAATTTCACTCATAGGTACGGAAACCATACCCTTTTCCCCGGCTATATACTTCAACGTAGTCCTGGCCAACGATACGGGTTCTGTAAATGAACTTGACCCAGTCAAAGAATTCAAACTACATATATAAACAAATAAAAGCATGAGAGAGAGGGGGAGGATAGGGGGACAAAAAAGTGAAAGAGCGAGGGAGAGAGAGAGAGAGAGAGAGAGAGCTGTCAGTCAATTATAAAGAGATATTAAGTATGGCTTCAGTTACCTGAACACTTTGGGTCATAACATAATCTTTTATCTGATAGTACGGACGAGCATTCTGGTATTACAACAAGTATTATTGCAAAAACTAAAAAAGAAATTTTAACAAATAGATTTATCCTCGTCATATTTCCAGTATCGCAAAGTTCCACATCACTATCAACACAGTGTGTTACGGATTTCAACGCGCATCATCGTTCACCACAAACTATTTCGCACATAGACGCGCCATCTACGAAACGAATTTGCGCAGAAGAAGAGGAAGAAACTCGAATTCTGATTGGACCATTGTTCGGCAAGGCAAAAAATTAGAAACAAGACACCTCGTATGCGCACCTTACAACAATATTATTTATCATTATAATCTTTTGTTTAATGATTCAAATAATAATAATGTGTAAAGGTCGTAGCTGATTGATTAGATTTTAAAGTCAACCGATCGTCCATTTTCATCGATTATTACACGAAATATATATCGAGATACGCATTATATTTTTCAATAATTTTAGAATATTAAATATACGGAATAACGTTTTATTTTTTATTTTTTAACTTGCTTAATTCTAAAAATGTTACATTATATGTAAGACGAATCTCAGCTTCGACACAATCGCATTGATAACGATCGATACTCGTGTAACATTTTTACAAACACAAAAAATACATAATTTCTAATAAATTTGCTTATTTTTCTAATTATTAATTCTTCTTATCACATTTTGAAGAAATATTCGTGATCGTAAAACTTGTATAACCGATTTCAATCTTTTCGCGCGCGCACGCGCATATATATATGTTTATATATATAATATATATGTGTGTGTGTGTGTGTGTGTGTGTATGCAATCGTTAGAAATAATAGTTAACAATATTATTGCTTATCCGTAAAAAATATGTATGTTTTAAGAATCGTTTAACTTTAATGTATTAAAATTATCGAAAATTAACCTAAAATTGTCCTTTCATCTCTCATTTATTAATCATTCAAATAAATTTTATTTAAGTATAACAATTTTAATATAACGTTTGAAATATGTGCATTAGCATATTAGGTAATAACAAGATAGTATAATAAAAGATTGATATATGATGATATACGGGAAAAATTTTAATATTATTTTCACGTTTACAATCTTTTGTTCTACATGACTAGATTATAAAAAGCAATTAAAAAGTCACGTTTTCAAAACGGTATCGTGTATTATGCATCACAAATCATATATGTAAATATACGTGTATCGAAATTGTATCGTAGAAACAATGATTTTGGTTTGTGTTTGAAGACAATAATATAAACGTCTTAAATTATTGTATTAACGGTCTTGTGCAAGACGCAAGACTTTAATGGAATGTCATAATGTAAAAATGTGAAATATGTATGAATGGAATGATAATACATAGTAAAAGTATGGAAAAAAAAAGAACTAATCGATTATAAATCCTTTCGTCTTTTTTTTTTTTTTTTTTTTTTTTTTTTGTTTTCATCCAATGGAATTAATTAAGCTTGATTATTTTGACGAATTGCGCAAAGAAATATAACGTGTAATAATCGAATTGTCGATATGCGAATATAAATGAATGAACCGAACGCATATTCGTCATCGTGTAAGGAAGTATGAAAATGTTTTTTCACAGAGGATATTAGAATTATTTTTAAAAAGAATACAAGATGTACTTCCTATTTGTACTTTTAACCGACACAAACTTTGTTTTTATTTCAATCGGTTCTTTTAGAATATCTGAAAATAATAAGAACGTTTTCTTGTATCGTGCAGCATCAATTATTTATATATTGCGGAAAGAACACTTTGATAAGCAAGTTATTTTAATTTTCTTTTTTAAAACGAGCGATAATACACTTTATTATTATTATTATTATTATTATTATTGTTGTTGTTGTTATTATTATTATTTTTTTTTTTTTCCTATAGAGTACGATAGAGTACGTCGTGAGAAATATAAAACGGAAATTTTCCGACTTAGAATATACAGACTTTCTAATTCTTACTTGGTCAAACTTCTAAATGCAGTTTTAAATATAACTGGTTATCACACAATGTATTATACTTATCGAAACAACTTATATGCAAGGTGTTAATAAAAGGAGCAGATATATTTTGATTGCGACAGGCAATATAAGATTAAAAATTTGTTAAGTAAAGCATTCTCTTCTCGTATACATACCCTACGTTTCTATTATTATATTCAACTTTGTGCAACGATATTTTACAATTGACGTTCGAGGCATCCTTCATAAACACCTAGCATATATTTCTATTGATAATTGGGTCTAAAGCAAGAGGAATCGCAAATGTAACAAGTATCAACTAGTCATCGGCTACGGATATACATCTATACTTGCTAAATGAGCGTTCTAAACGTATTCTCTACGTACGTATGTAGGGTATGGTATGTATTTATGTATATCTATCTGAAAGATGTAAAATTCTGTTACGTTTGATGCTCTCAACTTATTTCCCCGTATTATTTTATTCCATTAACTATAAGAAGGTCTTTCTTAAATACGCAAATAGAATATTTTTTGTGTTGTTTCAAATACGAATCGTTGAAATAATTTTGTATAATATTATGCTATACAAAATCTTTTTTCTTTATAAGAATAAACCACTTATACGTTACAACTTTAAAAAGTCGACACACCTTTAACTGTTTATTCTACTGCAAATAGTAAAATCTTTTTTAACCAAAGACATCTAATAGAGTCGTATAATAATAAAAACATTTATATTATTGCACGAAAAGATATCTTTAAAATAATAGTATTAAATAAAAATAGACTTCGTGACATAAGAATAGTTGATTATAAAGCGCGAATAGTTGATTATGGTGTGTGTGTGTGTGTGATTGTGTATTAAGTTTATAAAGCGTTGAAAAATAAAATATCTTTTCAGATTACTCTTGTAAACGATCGAACGAGTGAATAAATGTTAAAAAGTATCCTGTAGTTAATGCGAAAAAGATATATTAATTAAATTTTATTCTTTTCACGCGAATAATATTAAATAGGAAATTGACAAAGTATTAAATATATATATATGTAAACGTAACTGTAAACGATTATTCATTTGTAAAAGAAAGGCGCTTATTTATTCAGGCACAAAATATCGCCACTCGAATTTAATAGAGTAGAATATAGTTCAATATACTTTTTGTTAATTTTGACAATTAGCTTTCTCATCGTATGCTAAATACAGGGTATAACAACTACATATTCTTCGTAGAATTTTGAAACTTTTCTTTTTTATATTTTTTCATTAAAAACGTTAACTCGAAAACGATACTCGTTTGACAATATCATATCGTCGTCGTCGCCGTCATTATCATTATCATTACCAAGCAACATCATGATCGTCTATAAATATTTATCAGTCCGCGAGCAAATGATTAAGTACGATAGAACATTCTGCTGCATTAACTGTGAGCCGTTTCGTGTATCAATTCGGTTAAAGAATCTTTAGTTAACAATCTTTGCAGAGAGAAGTTCCGATAAATTCCTTGTCTAAATTCCATTGTTAAAAAATGGGGAAATTCACTAATCTCCTTCGATATACTAGCGACAAAGAAAAATGTAATAAATAAAGATGAACGTGTGAATAAAATATGTAATATGATCTCTTCAATGTTTATCCTTATTCGTAATACGTAATTTGAATTGCACTGTTTTTTTTTTTTTTTTCATTTTTATTATTATTTTTTTTTTTTTTTTTATTACTTCGTAATATTATCAAGAATGCGAATAGGAGAAGATTTCAGTTAATAGAAAGTATCAACTAAATCACATTAATTATTTGACTAATGGCAAAATTCAACAGAAAATTTCATTTTCGTCATAAAAATGTCTTTTTTTGTTGTTTCGTTTAAATATACGTAATATTCTCAAAGATTGATTCTTAAGCATGCGGCATAAAGAAACAGCAAGAGAAGGCAACATTCTTAAAAATTTTTTTTTCTTTAAAATTTATCCATAATAATAAATTTAACATAAATTTATTTCATTGGAGATTCTTTCCCCCCCCCCCTCTCTTTTCGTTTTCTTTCTCCCTCCCACCCCTCCCCCCCTCCCCAGCCCCCCGCCCCCGACCACACCCCCCTTTAGAATCGAGCAATAATCTTTCAATTTCGTAACAAACAACGTATAACTTAATGGATTATACTAACTTTCATGTTCGCGTAATTTTATACTCGGCAAGTTCCTTAAATAGATAATTAGAAAAAAAAACATTCGCACAACGTATCACACATAAATTCATTACAAGTTTAATAACGCTAAAAGACTATAACGAATCGATATATCCTAAAGAAAGAACATCTTGTAATGGAAAAAATTACGCGCATGAGTTTATGCAAATATGCAAATATATAAGAAAGAAAAACAAACATATCTATTAAACTCTTCAAATATATATACACACACGTACATAGAAAAAATGAATCAAAAAATTCATTTTCTCAGATCTCATTTCTATTACCTAGAAAATAGTAACCATAATCTTTTCAATAAGGATATTACCAACAAAAAAGTAACCGTTCGCGAAGACAAAATCCATCGTAATAATTACTTCTTCGCATGATTTTTTTTTTTACTAATTAGAAACATAAGAGATAACATATAAAATATATTAGGAATGAAAGAGAAGTAATGAAAAAGGAGCAGGCAGCGATTGGAATTTAAGAAACGTATCTCGCGAATGGCACAGACCTTTCTCTGAAATGGAAAAAAAAAAAAAAAGAAAAAAAGAAAAGAAAAAACACTATTCGTGGGAACAACAACGGAACGGAAAAGAAAAGAGAAGAAGAGAAGAGAAGAGAAGAGAAGAGAAGAGAAGAGAAGAGAAGAGAAGAGAAAAAAGGCGTAGAAGGAATTTATAACTATTAGAAAGTTGACGATTACCCTTTTAACGATAGGAAAGAAACGTTGAAAGAATCGACGTAAAATTGACAAGAAGGAATAAAAAAATGAAGAGAAAAACATATGGTTGTGATTAAAATTAGAGATAGTCTTTGAAAATATGATAACTTACCGAGAGAACCATGAGGGTGGTATTTAACTGTAACCAAACTGTACCTTACGACATTGGCAAAGCCACTTAATAATTCGAGCATTTCGTTCGACGATGCTAGGTGGATCGTTAACTCTTTGATTGGAATCGTCATTACCCATACCGATGCTACAATTATTATTTTGCCATTGACTACCCTGATTTGCCTGATTATTTCCAATCCAAGAATAAAGACCTAAGGCAGAGTCGACCGAGCTGACACTGTCGAAGAATACAGGCGACGAGGATTTCGAATCGGGTTCGGTGATAAGTTGATAATTGTCCGAATCCAAGCCCAAACGATCAAAGAAATTCTCCAACTGGGTAACCGAACGCGGTGCTCGTGCCGATAACTTGCTCGTACGGCCATTATCTTGCCTCCAATAACGATCGCTTATGTCGGATTTTGATCTCAAGATTGGTCTACCACGTCCTTCCTTCCAACCATCCGAGAATCTATCGTGAAAGCGGCAAGAAGAGTGAGAAAAACAATGGCATTTACAGAATACAATAGGTTTTGATGGTAGAGGGTAAATAGAAAGAGGTGGTGGTACCTAGAGTTACAAGTAGGACTGTAATCGGTTTGGCTCTCGCTGCTCTCGGAATCAGGACTATAATGTCTTACGACGGAAGGTGGTGTACCACTGGCGTAACTGCCCTTTCTCGAACGATTTTTATCGGTCGAGTGTTGAGTCGAATGTTGAGTCGAGGCGCCGCTGTCTCTACGTACGTGAGTCCAATAATCCTGCCGATATAGGACCTTGTCGTTAACGTCGACGAATTTCTTCGGACGAATATTATTAAAAGAGTGATCTCTGGGGATGGTAATACCTGTAACCTTGGGGGTGGTTCGCTACGATGAGTACAATGCCCGGAGGATCCACCGGAATCTCTTGCGGTCGCGCCATGGCTCAATTTACTCGAGCCAGACGATTTCTGTGTTCTGCCGCCGGACGATAGAACGCTACTGGCATCCCCTCCGCCGCCAGAGCCCAGCGAACGTCTGACGTGACGCGTGCTAAGGACGTTCGATAGTGAACACATTTTTCTAATACACAGTCGTACCCTTCCCCTCTCTCTCTCTCTCTCTCTCTCTCTCTCTATCAAATCAATGAGACAAAAGCGATCGAGCCAATAATAATAATAATAATAACAATATACCTGCGATAGCAGACGGCATCGCGTTTGAAACTATGCTCGGAATAATCCGAACTAGTCTCGCAATCCGGACAATTGTTGGATCCGTGATGATGATGTCCAGGTGGTTTGGCGGACGATTTTGTCGACGTACGCGGCGACGACGACGACAACAACAACAACGAAGCTCGACGATGAGTACTAGTGTGAAGATCGGGCAAAGATTTATGACAAATCGTGTTCTCCGCCGAAGTAGAGGCGATGGATTTTCTGCTTGCCGGACCAGACGTATGAGAATGCGAATTACTTCGGCCAAATTTGAAGCGAACGTCCTGCGCCGTGCAATGCTACGATAATAATATTACGATAAGAATATAATATTGTATAAGAGAATCGAATATATAAGTAATTTTGTAATTATTGGATGCAACGTGTGTGCCGTTGAAATCTTTTTTTACCGGTGCACGGTCGTCGTCTCGGCAGCCAGGCGATAAGCTGCCAGGCGAATATCTAAACTTTTCTTCGCGCGCGACCCCGTTCGTCGTTTGGAGGCAAGCCTGTTGCTGCTGCTGCTGCTGCTGCTGCTGCTGAGTCGAACTGCTTTCCGGAAAGAAGACGTTCTCCTTGCTATCGGTGTTGAGTAATCTCCGTAATTTCGTCTGCAATTGATCCCCGCTCGTGGCGCTCGGTGGCCCTGAAATAGTGCGCCGCTGCGGAACAGGGACTAAGCGTGGGCTCTTTGGTGGCAGCGCGGGTGGCAGTGTTGTTTGTTGAGGACTCAAAATCCCATCTGCTGATAAATACAATCGACGGATAAGCTCTTATTATGGTTGTGTAGTATAAGAACCTTATTAAACAAGAAATACGATCATGATTTATCGTTTCTATAGGATCAATTCTAGTCATTCTTCTTCTTCATCTCCTTCTTCTTCTTCTTCTTCTTCTTCTTCTCGATATCCAAACTTGTTGACAAATAATTTGAAACTTTGTCGTTGATTCGATCACGGATCTACATAGATACAACGAAGAAATATTATTTGTTGATCGGATATTTGATAACGACCCATTTTAAAACGTATAACGGTAGTAATTGTGACCGATTGGACGAAGAACAACTCTCGATCGGTTAGAATCCGATAGATCTGCTAAATATTTGGATAAAGAGAGAAGAGAGAGAGAGAAAGAGAGGGGGGGGGGAAGAAAATAATTACTTCTATCTTGATCGTGACACGTGGCCCAACAACAGGGTGGCGGCGTTACGGGATTAGATATTTGCGGCGACGGCGAGGAGGATTGTATCGAGCACGGTACAGCCGTGTTTCCACACTTCCTAAGTAGCCTAGGCGGTGCGCTGGGTGCACTTAGCTGAGACACTTGAAGATGACCGCTGTTCTTCAGTTCCTGTTTCCGATCCAGCACAGTCTCGCTTTTCACGTAGAATGCTTTCGTCTCTTGCAACAATTCCACTGCGCTCTTACGTTTTCCTACGAACAATAATTATCGTCATCGTCGTCATCGTCGTCATCGTCGTCATCGTCATCATCATCATCGATTTCTCAAGTAATTTCATTTCCGTTCGCCGTATAAAAAGTAGGACGACGATTCGACGAAATAACGGACGTTGATTATTCCGAGATAATGAAAGGGAACGATTTCTAGGATGTTTATATCGTACACATATGATACCGATGATGATAATAATAAAGCAAAAACGGGTTACGAGATTTCGGGATAAGCGAATTCGTTACTCGCGAAAGGGTCGGGTCGATGCAACGGTTAGTTTGCCGTATTTTGCGATGTAAGAGCATCGCGGTCAAATACAATAGCGGTCTTATAACATTAAGAATAATGGATTTCGAGCCAAGTATACGTGTACGCGTATACCGGTCGTTTGAAAAAAAAAAAAAAAAAAATAAATAAATAAATAAAAAAGAAAAGAAAAAGAAACAAAAGAAAAACGAGAAGGAAAATTTCTCTGTTAAGAAGAACATTTTCGTTCGGATATGAAAGAACGAAACTGTTTTGGACGAAGGTGCCTGGTTTTGATTATCCTAGAAACACCCTTCTTCCCTTCGCGTTTATATATTTACAAATGGAATATGTCGAAAGGAGAAAAAGTTTTTCTTTTTTCCCTCCCCGACTATTTCGTTCCGTCGGCGTTGCTCTTACCGCAAACCAGATACATGGAATAGCTTTCACTCGAGTATAGAAACGTTTTCATTCGCGTCGTCGTCGTCGTCGTCGTCGTCGTCGTCGTCTACACATGGGTACGGTCTGGGTTGCGTCTGGGTTGCGTCTGGGTTGCGTCTACGTACGTATAATGTCGTGTAGACCTCGTACGTACATATAAATTGTTAAAAATATAATAGTAAGAATTATTTCTCGTAGACACATTCGAATCGTCCGCTCTACCTGTGTGATCGACGTGCCGATGATGATTTCTAACGTAAGGCGGTGTCGGATGCCTAGCTTGAATATCCCAATAAGAATTGCGACTATTTCCGAAATTATTCGCTCTTTGCTGTTGCGAAGGCGAGGATTGCTTACAGGGCAACCTGGCCATGGCGGTCATCATCATCTTTCCTACTCGACGCGCTATAAATCGATTACGTTGGCGGTCCTCGTCTTATTCTGATACGTCGTCGCTTCGACCCCATTTTTTGCCGATCGTCCGCACTCTGCAACACATAGAATCGATCCATTAATCGGGAGTATGATTGATTATCAAAGATGCAACATGATGCTCGTACTCGCGAGGCCGGATATTTCCAATGGAAACTAGGATTCTGTCTTTTTACGTATCCAACGCCGTCATAAGCACGTAACGAACGACAACAATGAATTCGATTCAAGGGGAGAAAGGTCATCGAGTTGGCCATTATTTGAAATATCGGATATTTCGGTGAATAGGCACAGAGGAGAGAGCGAGAGGACTGAAGTGACATCGAGAGAGAGTAAAAGGAACGTTCTAAACGCATTATGAACAACGAATGATCGACGTTTATGCGACAACTTGTCGAAGAAATCTCCACCAATGTAATCGTTACGTTACCTCGATAAAAAAGAAAAGAAAATTAAAGAAAAAAAAATTAAAGAAGAAAAAGGAAGAAAAAAGAAGAACTGAAAGAACTTCGAGATAGGTGAAACTTTAAGGAACGATTCGATATATTTCGTTGAGAGTATAAATTCGGTTAGTCGTCGATCGATACGCGTCCCGTTAAAAATCCCCGAGAATTTAAAAAGGATGCCGAGGCCACGTATGGATATTGCAGGATCACCTTGACCTTGGTACACAAAGAGGTAGCACACGTGCCGTTTAACGATATCGACTTGCTGTCAGAGAGTTCCGGTTTGTAGCGGCCGCGACCGGACACCCGCCTCGGGAACGCGGTTGGAGAACTCTGGAGTTTGCTCGAGAGAAGCTTCCCACCGAATGTGGAAGAGACAAGCGCAGAAAAGTGCTTTTCATTCGTCCCACGCTTCTTCTTCTTCCTCTTCTTCTTCCTCTTCTTTTCACTTTCAGACTTTGTTCTTTTCTTATCTTTTCTTTTCCTTCTTCCTTACTTTTCTTTCGCCTCTAGTCTCCTTTCTTACTCGCATAATCTTCGATAAATGAATTTCGTTCCAATTCCTTTCCCTTTCGAAAGATATTTACCTCCGTTTTGATATTAATCTGTCTTAATATAAGCTGTCGAGAATTCAGATCTATTTGAAAACGAAAAATTAAGCGATCCGATCGTAACTAATTTTGGAGGATAGCCGCCGATCGTCCCAATAAATATTAATAACAAAATTGATATATTTCAATTTGGTCGAATGGATGAATTTGGTATAGAAATGATTACCGCGTTTAAACGATCGGTAAGCCGATCGCGAAATTGTTATAATTTTATATTTTTTATTTAATTATTCTATAACGAATAGAGATGCGTGAAACGCATGAAAGAAATTTCGTAATTCGGATCATTCGTTTCTTGAAAAATTTCTTTCATAAATTTTTCCGATAGACCAACTTTCAAACTCGGCACAAGTAGATAAAATATTATCATATCGTACGTATTTGACGTCTATTGTTCGTACATAAATCGGAATAATGCAGAGACGATCCCTCTCTCTCTCTCTCTCTCTCTCATACTCACTGCTTTCCTGTGCATCTCCTTTAGCAACGACGGACGACGAATCGCTATTTCTACGATGCGTTTGACATTGAATCCGCGTATCGTGCCGTTATACCGTGAACAAAGAGAGAAGAAAAATCTTGCTGTGTGTGTGTGTGTGTGTGTGTGTGTGTGTGTGTGTATGCACGTCGAAGAGGAGATTCCTCGTGAAAGATTTTATGGTACATAAAAAATGCAATTCGCGACGCCAACATCAACGAAACTAAAATTGCGTAACTAGGTCTCCAACGAAATATCAAAAGGAAGGAAAATATTCTTCTAAAATGACGACAGTAAATCGTTCGTTGGTTCGTAACGATTTTGACAAGTCGTTGAATTATTCGAATTATCGAGACATCTTCAAAGGACCTTGATTTTAAAAGCGAAATAAAAGCCAAGTAAACGTGCAATGACGTAAGAGAAGCGTTATTATATTCGATACGCTTTAGATCTTCTCCGGAGAGAAACCGAGGGGGTGAATATATAAACTCTCGCTCGACGAGCTAGGAAAAGGGCAGGCGTGAAAAACGGATATCGAAAATGTCACGGTCTCTCCTCTCCTCGTTTTCTCTCGGAACGACCTTGAGTATAGGGACGCGCGCTTCCGGCGCTTCCAGGATGTCTGGGACGATGCTATGAATAGAGGAAGAAATGATATTTTCCAAGCGTCCTTGAACACGATACTCGATCAACGAACGGTATTACGTTCGTTAAAAACGAAGCTTAAAAAAAAAAAAAAGAAAAAGTAGACCAATCGGAACGCGTATTGTACTCGTATCTCGTCGAAACGCCATTTACTCTTTTCCAAATGACGAAATTACGTGGGGGGGGGGGGAGAAAAAAGCATTTCGCGAATGAGACGACGATCTTGCCTTCTTGCGCCACCTTAAAACGTACATTTCACGTTTGCAACCCAAACGCAAAGAGGAGGAAAGGAACGAAGCTCAAAAAATGAAAAAAAAAAAACGAAAAAAAAAAGGCAAAAGAAAGCAAAGAAAAAGAGAAAAGTCAAGAGGATGCTGTAGACTCGACAAGACCATTCGAGTCAAGCGGTTATCGTTCCTGTCAAAGATAAAAAAAAGATAGGAGAAATGGGGGAAAAACGGAGAATAAAAAGTGGCCGATGGGAAAGCCACTTTTTTCTTTTCTTTTTTTTATCTACACAGCAACTTTTTAGGCCTTACCGCATAAATCGTAGAACCCTTTTTAATCGCGACGTTCCGAACGCAAGGTGAAACGAAGCGTAATGCCGTTCGAGAATAAAAACAAATGTATTATAACAGGAAACAATATTCTCCGGCGTACGTTACTCTTTTCATACCGATCGCTTCGAATATTATTAATTTTCAATTCCGAACCGAAGGAAGCTTCGAATAAAATTCTTCAAAAAGTATCCGTTTGTCGGACGAACGAGTCGAACGATTTGGACGTCCAACTCTGCATGTATTAAATACTAATTTATACGTGGCATTCGTCGTAAAGTTGTCGCGGACAGCTGGCGACGATCGTTCGCGGTCGCAAGGAACAAGACGTTGCGAGGCTTTAATTTGCTAAGTCACGCGTCGATGGAGTCATCTGTTCGACGAATGAAACGAAACGAATGTGAATTCAACGTCCGAGTGAGAATTCTTCTTAGGAAACAAAATGGACAAAATAAAATTGATTTAGAAAAAATTCTAATATCACGGATCTCGAGTACGAAAAAATATATCCTATTTGGATTCCATTCTTCGTTTATAAGAATAGTCGTTTTCTTTTTTTCTTCTTTTTGTTTCGTTTCGAGCGACGTACACGCGCATCAACCCCCCTCCGAGATGTTGTCGCGGCGAGTCGCGCCGCCGAGACGAACGAGTTGACCTGTACGCGGAACTCGACTGCGATGGCAACGAAAGGGATGGAGGGTGAAAGAGGGTGAAAACGTACGTGTGGTTCATTGATCGAAGGGCAACTTTACAAAGCTTTTCTACTTTCCTTCTACGCTTTTCTTCTTATCATCGACGAACGAGCTAAAGAAACGAGCTTTCCTATCGACCACCCCCCTGTTACCTTCGAATCGGCTCTTTTATCTCGCACATACTTGTGTCTGTGTGTGTGTGTGTGTATATATATATATATATATATATATATATATATATATATATATATATATATATAACACTAAAATACAATAAATATGTTAACGATAATTAGATAATACGTTTATAATGATTCGTACTATACTACGGCGTATTTTACTCTACTGTAGTAAAGTAAAACGATATAGTATACGTATTGTTTACACCCGAGCAATATAAAAATGAGAACAACGATAACACGGTGAACGATAATTAAATTCTAACCTCGAATTTTCTTTTTCGACAAATTCGTTCGAATTCGGATCGACGCAAAACTCCCATAACCAAAAATTAAATTTTTTACAAAGATATACTGAAAATCTACAAGTATAATATATACGTATATATTATAAAAGGAACGTGTCGCTTACGGAATGTTTCCGTACTCGACCTTGAATCTAACTAGATGGACATAATCAATGAAAAAAGAAAAAAAGCAGAAAGTATCATTGAACGTAAACGAAACTTTTATATCATGTTACTATTTAAGCTGGTTGTTTATTTATATTCGTAACGTTCGATTATATGCTACGAAAAAATGTCAAAGTGGCATCTTTTTCAAATTGCTTTTATTACCACTTCGTTTAAAGTTTCATTACACTCGAACCAATTGCAACCAATTGAGATCAATCTCGACGTAACGAATACGCATATTCCTACTTAATTGAAGAGTAATGTTTCGTATTGCTAAATATTATTTTCGATCATTTTCTATTATTTCGATCCTAATTACAGGGTGGAAAAAAATAAAATATATATATATATATATATTAACAAATTCGATAAATAAAAATTGGCGCCAGTGTGTGTATTCTCGTTCGCAACCTAATAGAGATTATCAATAAATAATGATAATAACGACAACGAGAATAACAACAAAAATAACAATAACCATAACAGTAATAATAAAAGACATTTGCGCCCTTAAACGTTAAGCTGAAAAAATTGGAAATAACCCTATAAAAGCCATCATAGAAATATGGTAAAACATTAGCGACGATAAAATAACCTTTACTTACGAAGGATGTTGCAGCGTCAGCATTCCCTCCACAGCAAAAAAGGGCCCACGAGTGTACGCATTTGCGTGAGGACGAATACCAAGGAGAACCGAAGAAACACTGATTTTATGTCTCGAACGATATATATATATATATATATATATATATATATATATATATATATGTATGCGTCCGTATGTGCCTGTGGCACACAATGTAAAATTCAATTTATAGACCGTTAAACACGGCAGATAGAACTCCTGCTCCGATCGTGTGTATGCGTGAGCGAGCGTGCGTGTGTGTGTGTTGACTTCTCTAACGAGAAAAATGAATATTATAATGCGCTACTGTCGTACCGAGGCCGAGATAATAACTCTCTCACGTTAATACAACAAACTACGCGGCGTTTGACATAATTTATTTGACGAGCCTGCGTCTGGTTTTACGGGGCGAAGGATAACGACGAACGAGCTAATGTATCGAAAACGATGCAAATAGGAAGTCGGTGGGGGAGGGAAACGAACGATAATAACAACATCACGGAACCACCGTCGCATTCACGAGTGACTGGCCAGACTGATCCGATCTGGATTACGTTCCCGAACGAATCCCCACCGTGGAACGCTTGCGCATGCGCAATCACGCCAAAGCTTCTCATTGGTTAATACGCACAGGACCGTATATACTCGATCGAAGAAGCGGTAGTTTGTGCGCCCTTTTCAAATATTTCCCATAAAATTAATTTTTACGATATTCTTCGAGATAATATAATATTAATATTCAATTATTATTCGATGTTATATCATTTGCGATTAATTAGAAAAAAATGTCGGATTAGTTTCGTAGATAAAATTTGCGATAAAACTTGAGGATTTATACGAGATCTGTGATTGGTCAATTTCGGACGAATAATAATAAGTTATTTCTTCTCTAGCTATATATATATATATATACGTAAATGTGTCATATATCGTCCTGTTTATACAGTAGCATTCGTTTAAATATATTTCTTAATTATTTCTTGTCCGATCGGCACGAACAAAGAAATTGTTAATATTACAATTAATATTATTTATATTAAAAGTAAAAAAAGAAAGTTAAATACCATATGACAAAATGGACAGTGACACTCCATTGATATACGGACTCGAATTTCAAGTATGCTATCCTAATAATGTTCGATTTAATAATTTACTCTTAGCGATAATATTTACGCATTAATTATTTATAATTAATTATATCGTAGACCAGAGCGCTATCCGCGCAGACCGCAGAAACCGATATCGTTAGATTTCTAGTAGGAACTCAATCGTTAAAATTTACCAACAATCAAGTACATTTGGTTGAACTTAACGAGGAAACCAATGGTTTAAACACCCAGGTATTTCAACATCCGATAGGTGAAATATGGTCCTTGCAAGCATCCCCGACCGAACCTTCTTTATTTATTACGTGTTACAACAGTTTAAATGGTACCTTCCAATTTGTCCGATACGCCTTGGAAAGAGAAAGAATATTCGATATATTTTCAATGAAAATTTTTTTAGACGAAGGAACGTGCCAAATGAAAGGAGCGCTTTGGAAATTACCTGAAATTAAAGAATATACCAACGACAGTATACAGTTGAAGATGCTGGCTGAAATCGATACGACAAAATATGGTACAGACTTGAAAACTATAGCGTATCATCCTATGGACGGTACAAAGGCTATATCGGTCGTAGATAATCGCTTTGCTCTATGGGACTTGGCTAACAGTAAACCGCAAGTAAATATAAATGCTTATTACATTAAGGAGATCGTATAAACTTTCTCGATTTAGTTGTGTAACGTAGGTTACGGTATCTGGTACTTTGTCCGGCAAAAATCTACCACGTTTTACGAACGGTAAATGGAATCCTCACAACGGGTGCAACCAATTCGTAACGCTAGACGAAAATAATATTCAAGGTTGGGATTTAAGAGCTCCGTCCGATCCTTCGTGGATGATTTCGTCCGCGCATTCCCAGATAATTAGGTAAACGCACAAAAAATGAAAGAATAACTAAACAAATAATTCTTTTGTATGTGTTAAAAAGAAGAAAAAGAAAAATAGGAATAGATAAGAATACTTTATCGCAGAGATTTAGACTTCAACGTGAACCGGCAATATTTCTTGTCTACCTGCGGCGACGATGGATATATGAAATTCTGGGATATTCGAGTACCGAACGAACCTGTCTTATCCCGTATGGAACATTCTCACTGGGTGTGGAATATAAGAATCAATCGTTTTCACGATCAATTGGTTCTAACGTCGAGTAGCGATTCCAGAGTTATTTTATATAGTATCGTATCTATATCTTCTGAACCGTACGGGCACATAGTTTCGCCGGAAGATGACAACGGACAAGGCGATGAAATGTGTCAAAAGGATAAGTATGTAATATTAAGTAATATTGCTAACTTATATGCAATGACATATAGCGTTATCGTATCGTTAAATAAATATATTTTAGATTAGAAGACGGAGTTGTCGAAAGGTACGAGGAACACGAGGATAGCGTATATGCGGTGGAATGGTCCTCCGCCGATCCTTGGACGTTTGCTTCGTTGAGTTATGACGGTAGATTAGTAATTAATAAAGTGCCACGCAAATACAAATATCGAATAATTCTCTAAATTAAATAACAATATTCATTTAGATCGCTTAAAAATTTATTTCGGATTTCTTCTCTGATTTAAACATATAAATAATTAATATATCTGCTTAATATTAATTGAAATCGTTAAAATATTAACAAAACTATATCTAATACGTTTATATGTGTATAAATACAAAGAAGAAAATTTTTTTTTATAAATTTCCTATTATTATATTACAAACGTTCCGATATCCTACTAGCGATATTCCTTAAATGACCATAAACTTTAGATGGCGGACTTCCTAAAATTAAATTACAAATAGCTCTGCGAGCCAATTGTATATTTTGAAAGGAACCAAGAATGTGAATTTTACTATCGGCTAAAACGATTCTCGTTTTTGTAACGTTTTCTATAGTGAACTTTGTTCTCCCTCCCTTCCCTGCTAACCTTCCTATAGCTCTGGACAAATGATCGCTCTTTAATGGTTTTACATCCTGAACCTCGAACGTCTCTACGAATAAATCGTCTAAACGTAATAGAGCTAATGCGTCTTCCACTTCGAAACCATATATGAAAGCCTTCACAAAGTCTGCACCTTTTTGAAGATTAGAAATATCCGCAGTTTCAGGAGCGGTACGGATCTCTACGTTTCTCGTTTTCAAATTGAAACGTATCTGTAATTGTAAATGTTCAACGATAGGAGTAAATATCTTCATCCAATTATCCTTCAGCGGGGTATATCTATGAGCAGGTACGGGTATCTACAAAATATCTACCATTTGAATACTTTCTTAAATTTAATCAATATTATTAAAATGCATTAATTATATTAATCGAGATATTATCAAAAAGTACCTTTCGAAATTCACCACGTCGAACTTTTCTCGCTTTTTTCGCAGGTGACGAAGACTTCGTCTTACCTTCAATGCCATTTATTACTTCGACCTATTCAATAATATTATAATAAATTAATGTAAAAGCAATAAACGAACGAAATATTACAATAAAAATGCGAATACTAAGAAATAAATTAAGGAGAATGAACACGACGGAATATAACCTCTGTTACGTACCTCCATAGCATTATCCTCGGCCTGTCGTTTCTTTCCTTTCTGATCTGTGTTTGCCATTTCGAAGTAATTCTTTTTTCTTTTTTATGGGGCAACGTAAAATTATAACCTTTAGAAACTATATATAAATGAATTTAAATTAAAAAATACACGTTTGTATACGCCAAACTTGTCATGATCCATGTGATTCTAAAATGATACACGGCCGCCATATTTCATTATCGATCTATAAAATGTCGACGCTGATTGGCTAGTCCTCACAACGCGACGAAAAAAATTATTCGACGTTCGTAAACACAAATTAATTACTCGTTTTCGTCAAATTAACAAAATAATCTAATTAATAACTTCGTTCTCAATTATTCTATCGCGAAAATCATTAATACGTGTGAATAATGTTTATACGCAATAAGGATATTACCAGCCAATGATATTTCTTTGGAAACAAATGACCAACCAATCACAGCAATTCTCACGTTGCTAGTTAAGCCTTATAGAGGATGTAAATTAAAAGAAATTTCGAATTATTTATTACTTCGTAATGAGGCAATCGTTCGTCGTTCTATAATAATTTAATGTAACAAATATCATGTAATAATTTTCTACTATACTCTAGCGTGTGAATGGTTGCACATTTTATTATATTTCGAAAATATATTTCTTTGTGCCAATCGTATTTGAAGATTACACTTGATAACAACACATCGCTGATCGTAATTGAACAAATGGATGGATCGGATCAAACGATTTCTCATAGAAATGTACCTAAGATATTTTCAAATGAATATTTAATTCTTATTATTAGTCGATGAAATTAAAAAATCGAAGCTAGATATAAAATTACGTTCGATAAGAAACGTCACTTCCGCAGAGAGATTTTCTTTTTTATTCAATGGTATAAATAAAATTTAATACGACAGTTAAACGCGTATGTATTAACGGTACGACTTCTGGTACCGTGCTCTGGCTCCAGGACCACCAAACTTCTTTGGTTCGCATCTTCTTGGATCTGCGACTAGAAGAGTACGATCGTATTGAATCAAAATATCTTTTACCTCCTTCTTGCTTGCTTCGTCGACATCTGCAATGCAACATATTAGAATAGCTTGGAATAATACATAGATGAATTAAAATAAAAGATATATTATTTGGCGTTTGATTCGCTTACATTTCTGGTAATAAGCTACGAGAGCTTTGGAAATGGCTTGACGAATGGCATAAACCTGTGCCACGTGACCGCCTCCGTTTACTCTAACCCTGATGTCCACGCCAGCGAATTTCTCCTAGAAAGTGTTACGGTACTGGATAACGCAATCGTAAAAGCGATTCACAAGCGAGAGAATCTGACAATTCTCTTTGAACTATATATATATCATGGCCGATCGTCTTCAGAACAATTAAACGTTATCGAATAAAGTCAAAATTCAGAAATATCTAACGTCTTTTTAACTTTAATTTATAAATCAGGCATTACAATCGATTATTAAGATGGATAAACATCGAACTTGTTTATTACCTTTCCAAGAAGCAAGATAGGTTCTTGTAATTTGTATTGCAAAACACGCGGTTCGACCAGTTCCAATGGTCTTCCATTTACCCGAAGATTTCCACGACCTCGTTTGCAATAAGCAACTGCAGTCGCACTTTTCTATAAATGAAAAAAACATTTGTCAATAATAGTTCACAACAAACATATCATGGCGCGTTACCTTGCGTCCGAAGACCTGCACGGAATGGATCGGTTCTTTTTGTTTCTACAAATAAATGAGTACATAATTTTTATTATTTTCCTAGAAAATCAATCAAACATTGCTGAATAAATTCATCAAGAAATTCAAATAACTCACCTTCTGCATTATGTCAAGCACGTGTACTTCCTTGGCAAAGAACTACGCGAAAGAAAGTAGCTACGCCATCTGTGAGGCAGTCGTGTCATTCGAGCCACTACGTTAGTCAAAAGTATAAATAATAATAATAATAATAATAATAATAATAATAAATCATAATTAAAATAAGAGTATAATACACACACGTGTATCACACTTTAAATATGTCTCATATTGACAGCTGGCAGCGTTACGAATTTACTTCGTCAAATTTAAATATAATATTTTCTGAATTTCGCGCCCGAAACTAATTTTTAATTGTTGTCACAGTGTGACGCTTATGTCGGCAGGACAAAAATAAATACTTAATGTTTTTAAAGCTCTCCGTATTTCTCCAAAATATTTAAATTAATAATTTCGCGATAAAATAAGAGGAAGAACAAGATGTAAAATATAAAATAGGCAAAGTAGGGCAAGTATAGGGAGGGTGGGGGGGGGAATTAATAATAATAAAAGAATTAAACACAGTCGTATCAGAGGGCGTTCTTTCCGTACGGCTAAAGTCAATAATTTACAGTAGAACTTGGATTACAATAAAGAATAATACGAACAGCCTTAATGGCGACTAATTTACGTACGCACGTGCGAGTTTGGTTATATCATTGTAGACTCGAGTTTCGTAAATTCCATCGTTCGATTAAACAAAACATTTTACTATTTGTAAAATAGTGTCGATAAGACGATCGAAATAAGAGAAGAAATTGTAAGATAAAGGTGCGAGTAAACCACAGTTTTAATTTCGCCTTTCGATCTTTCTAATTCGTACGAAAGCATTAAAGTATAAAATGTCAGGAGCGAGATTAACTAGAAATAATAGAAATGAATTTGAATATCCAAAGGCGAAAAGAAGGAAAACTAGTATTGACTGTGAATTGACTGAAAGTATCGATGGTTCGACAGTAAAGTTAGAAAATAATGACATTACCGGCTTACACGTATTCGATTCATTTCTTTCGAATGATTTCGATCGTGTAAATTCATCTAAGAGTCCTGAAACATTAATGGAAAATGATATTGTAATAAAATCAGAAATATTAGATTCTATTAGTTTTGAAAATGAAAACGAAGGAATCGATTCGATCGAATCGAAGGATAATAAATGTGAGATGTCCGAAAAAATGATTAAACCCAAATGTAAAATGACTTCTCCTATGAAAGCCAAACGAAATGAAAGGATTAAAGACGGCGACGTCTTAATCGAGGAAGAAAATATTATGGAAGAGTTAGAGGATATAGAAGAAAACGAACAAATATCGGACTACGATAGGGAGGTTAGTATCGTTAATACTGCTCTTTTGAAAGTAAAATTTAGAATTGTTTCATTTTGATATTGTTAGAAATTAGAAAATTTACATGTTAAATTGATACACGAAGTACTACCTCAACATACGATTGAAAGCAATGCCGGATGTCGTGGACCCAGGGATCGCGAAAAAAAATTATTTGAGAAGTATGGGCCGCTTCGTAAAGGTACCTACTCCTTGCAAGAAGACGAAATTATCAAAAAAAATTGGAAAATGTTTTGCAAAGTACGTTTCTTTTATTACAAATAATTATTAGAGTTTTCTGATAAAGCATCCATCGTAATGAATTTCTACAGCTTCACGACTGGAAGAAGGATAACGTAAAACCGTTCCTGTCGTTAAAACACAACGGTAAATATTACGTACGCAGTTTCGAAGAACGAAAAAAATTTGTTCAATTTTTAGCCAATGGGTTACCATGGAGAACTCTGTATAGCGTCTATTGGCGATTCAAAAATTTGTATCGCAATCATATTTGTCAAAGGTATAAAAAAATATGTTTCTCAATGGACAAACTCTGTAAATTAATAATCGTCCATTTGAAATGTATATTTCAGATACAGTCCAGAAGAGGATGAAAAGATTATAACTTATCTGGAGAAAAAAAAGAATAATCTAAATAAACATAAAGTTTTTTCCGATTTATCTAGAATATTGAATCGTTCTAAGCACTCGATCTGGATGCATTATGAGTTTATTATAAAAAAGCGTAATATCGAAGATGAAGAGAGTACGTATATTTTTTTATCGACAAATATAAGAACAAGACCTGAACGTAATTAAATCTTTTATAACGTTCTCCTTTCAATTACCGTCTCTATAGATTTAACGTCCGTAGCGAAACCAGTGTGGACGTTATCGTTGATTAAAAAATATATTAAAAAATTACTTCGATTGACGTTATGCGACGATATACAAGAATTGAAAAATGCTATTATCCCAAAGGTAGTTTGGAAAGAGTTGGAAAAGAAATTAAATATAAATTATAAAACTCTAAAAAACTTTTGGATATTACAATTGCATATGCAGCTATTTTGTCCAAATATCATTTATATGAATGATATTAAAATACAATTAATAGAGTAGTAAGTAATTTTGCAATTATAAAGAATGGTCTCTATACGATGAAAGAAAATATATTTGAATGTAATTCATCGAGTATCATTTCGTTATAGCATGTTTGAGAAAGGAATAGCTGATAGCAGAGAAATAGTATGGCCGAATCTTGTAAAATACTTTGATGGAATGACTACTTCGTTTCTAAATAAAACGTTTATCTATCTTATGAAGGAATTTGACGTGAGAAAATATAGGAGGAAAAGTTTTTTGGGTAATTGATAATGATATAAATATTAATTATAAATATGCGTACGTGTTATTGAGACCTGCCTGCCTACGATATTAAGTTAATGGAAATTATGATCCTTTTTTCAGATGCTATAGAATATTTGTATGAAAAAAAAATACCCGAAATAAAAAATTATAAATTGGATAGATATTTACCTAGAATTCAATATACTAATGGAAATATAGAGATTTTTACTGAAGAGAAAATGAATAAACTAATGATAAACGAAGTAAAAAAATAAATGACTACGATAAATTTTGTACCTTATTTTTCAAATTGTCACACATAAAGTAATGATAAATTTAATATACATATATTGGGTTGTAACGCATAAATAAATTCAGTTATATCGGATTATAATTAATTCTTCCGATACAAATTTACTTCCAACCAAATTTAATTTCGTTACAACCTAATACACACGCACGTACACAACACGCACCGCTCCATTACTTTTGGTAATGACGATATGTCGCGTAGAAACTAAAAATATGAAATTTATTTTAGAAAATGTGACGATACATTAATCGGTATCATACAATTATACGTACATAATCTATCCTTTTTCTTTTTCTTTCTTTCTTCTTGTTTTTTACACAAGTTCATAATACTTTATGCCTTGTTCTTTTTAGATTCTTTCTCGAGTGCCTTTTCTTTTGCTCTTTGATAAAGAGGAATAAGTTTTCCTTCCTTGGCAAGTATTTTAAGTAATTCCATGATAAGAGGAAGGTAGTTGTGTTTCCTTCGAATATTTTCTATTTGATATCGTTTCGATTTTCTCATTTCTTCTTCTATCAATGCCTGTAAACGTTCTAATTCTGCTGGATCACAAACATTTGTTTTTTGACGTTCGTAAAGAGTCTTTCTATCGGTTACTATAGCCATTAAATTGAAGTGTATTTCTCCTTCGTTATACCTGTACAAAAATTTCATTACCGATTCCCAGTATAGGTATAAGGCAGCATATTGGAGAATTAAGAATTATAGAACTTACTTGTTTATACGTTTCTGAATGATAGGTTTGGCTGCTTGAACCCACTGATCGCCGACTGGACAAGGTCCTAAATCCATAGGTCCATCCTTTAATCCGTCTAGTTCGTATAATCGACCGTCGATCGGCACATAACTCACAAAGTGGAATACGTCGTCGTCTTTAGATGCTTGCTTAGTGTCGTACTCGAATAAAGTTTGTCTAAAGATATTATGTAAAATTAATATATATATATATATAAAAAAAAATATACTTAATCTCGATACTCCTTGAAGAAAATTTTAATTTTACCTAGAAAAAGAATTGTGAACTTCTCTGATAACGTCTGAATTACTCAACGCAAGACCACGCATATTTGCGTCAAAACTCTGACAAAAGTTTTTAAACTCCTCCAAATTAGGACCCAACGATATATCCGAGTGTTTACAATTTAAAAGTACGCTCAGTATCGCCTGCGTGGCGCAAGCATTATTTATGACCTATAGATTTGACTCGGGTTATAACAAAATTATATAACTTCAAAACGTTATTGGACGGATAGATCAAGCAAGTACCATACACATTTTCATATAAATATATATATAACATTAAACATTATATTTCAAATATACCTGTTTGGCAAAAAAAATCTTATCCAATCTACTATCTTGCACGATACTTCCGGACGGTTCGTCGTCTTGTACCCATTTAAATAAAAATATCAAACCGTGCACTGGCCTGAAAAACGGAAACATTTTTTATTCTGCACAAAAATATCGTACGCTCATAATACTTGAGATGCATTTTCACAGAAACACAGAGCCTGTGTAAGACGAGAAATATAAACGCATACTTTAAATTCTCGAATTGTTCATCGTCCAAACTCCATAATTCCTCGACTTGAGCTCCCTTAACGCCTAAGAACAAACACACAGGTATAATTAAATTTTATCAATCGCACGAGTATAAATAAAATATTTTTCCTTTTTTTCTTTTTCTGCCCAGTCGAGTGGAAGGACATTCAAAGGGAAACTTCAACGATGATAATATTTATAACATATGTTGGTAGTATCTTATAATTATGGAATGTAAAAAATATCGAGATCATTATTTACCAAACTCTTTAATTAATTCCGTAAAAACACCGGGATCGCTTTCGATAAGACACCAATTTCCTGCAGAATCAGCCATGTTTTGAAACACTGATTATAAATTCACGTACATCATTAATTCGCTTGTCACAACTTCCATGCCGGTAACGTAGATCTGAATAAACTTCGTTAATACGTTAACAGATGTCTCTTCGCGTCGTTCAAAAGTTACGCGTGCGATCGTGGACTTTATTGTTTTTGATTGATTTAAATAAATCAATAATATCAACAAGGATTAAATCGTATAAAGTTAATTGTAATACGAGTCGCATAGCTTATTTATTGCATAAATATATGCGATTATAAAGTTAAAGTCGAATCGCGTGTTATTTATATCATGGTTTCGTCTCCGTATAACCTATACAATTATTAATTTTTCTAAATAACGTGTTCAATTGTTAAGGAAAAAGTTTTTAAATGTTAATAAAGTATTTAAACTCGCTTATATATCATTACGGTATAATTTTACAATGCATTTGGATCCTAGCTTAAATTCAGATACGGACATGGAACGTAACGAAGGATCTTCCAACGCAAATATAAATCTTATTTCTTCTGCTGCAGGTGGCAATATTATTATTATTATTATTATTATTATTATTATTATTATTATTATTATTATTATTAGTATTATAAAACCTGTAATTTATATTAATTTATTTATTTTATATCTCTCAAAGGTAGTAGTAGAGAGTTGTTAACTTTAAATGAAAACGAGGAAGAAGACGAAACGGTAAAAGCTATAATCAGATCTAAGGAATTACAGAGGACTCATCCTCCGACGATTAAATTAGATGATTTTATAGTAGACATATGTTTTCATCCTCAAAACGATATGATAGCTGTGGCCAATATCCTAGGAGACGTTATATTGTAAGTTAAAAACTATAAATAATAATGTTATATAGTATTTTAGACGACGATATACTTTTCATGTATCAGATTCGAATATACCAACGAAGAGACGAAACTCGTATCGTCCATGGAATTACATCTCAAGGCTTGCAGAGATATCGAATTCAGTCAAGATGGTAAAACACTTTTTTCTACGGCAAAAGACTTATCTATAATGATTACAGATATGGAAACTGAAAAATTAATAAGATTGTATGAAAATGCTCACGAGTATGTTCAAAATATATAATTGGCATTCCTTCCCTTTTTATATTTAAAATATTAATTACGCTAAAAACAATACGTATGTATTTTTTAGACAGCCTGTATATACGATGAATATTCTTGGAGAAAGCACGTTTGCAACGGGCGACGACGATGGCGTTGTTAAATGTAATACTTAATATTTATACATTATCGCACGCGTATCGGTTTGATATATACTAATTTTATTAAAATGAAAATATATATTCTTCAAAGTGTGGGATCTTAGACAAAAAGGTAATACTCCTATATTTTCGATAAAACAAATGGAAGACTATGTTAGCGCTATGATTACGAATAGCGACAATAAATATCTAGTATGCGCTAGCGGAGATGGATCGCTTACGACATTTAATATGCCTGCAAAAAAACTACATGTTCAGGTAATTTTTCTTCTTAGTATAGATTACTTTTTTTCTTTCTTTCCTTTTCTCTTTTTTTTTTTTTTTTTTTTAACATTACTTAACTTTAAATCGATAGTCCGAGGAATACGAAGAAGAATTTTTATGTCTTGGTCTATTTAAATCGGAGACAAAGATTTTAGCAGCTAGTAGCATAGGAAAAATGTATGTATTCAATTGGGGAGAATTTGGTCTACATTCGGACGAATTTCCAAGCTTAACGAAAAAAGCTCTAAATTGTATGATTCCTATTACAGAGAATATTGTAATAACCGGCGGTGAAGACGGAATACTTAGGTTATTGTTAAATTTCTTTAATAATAATACATAGTGAAAAGAACTTGTTACTTAGATATTTATGATTGATTTACAGAGCAACAAATTTATTTCCGCATCATCATCTTGGCGTAGTAGGTCAGCATAATTTTTCTATCGAAGCGCTTGACGTTAATAGCGATGGTACGTTGATAGCGTCCTCTTCTCATAGCGACGACATCAAATTTTGGAACGTAGAGTATTTGGAAACATTAAATACTTACGAGTGTAGAAAGGGTGGCAAACAAAAGCAAATGATACATAATTTACCAAGTAGTAAGGTCAATAACGCATCGGATTTTTTTGCAGACCTTTGATCTTTGATATTATTGGTAAATATTCTTTTTTTGTTATTATTATTATTATTATTATTATTATTCATTTCCTTCATACATAAGCGTACACTTTTATTATATATATTTAAAATAAATGCATATGAAATAACTGAATATCCGTTGAACGATATCATGGAGATTTTAAATATATTAATTTCTAAATTATTAATTTATAAATTAAAAAAAGTTTAAACAATTATAAAAGTGTTATTTTATGTGCAATTATACACGTTATACTGACATTTCTCATTTGAATTTGAATATATATCTTTAATAGAATATAAAAAATGAAGACACGATTAATAAAATATAAATATATATTTTAAATATTAATGCGTATACTTGAAAATGAACACATAGACAATAAAATCGCGTTCACTTTTCCTTCGTGTTCATAATCCAAATGAGAAAAGTTAGATAGAGGTTCGTATAGACGCGTATACACGCGTATACACGCGTATACACGCGTATACACCTTTATATTATATGAATTTTATAAGTTGAGAGAATTACAGATCTTACTCTGTTTATATAAGTGCGCAATACGCGCACATATACCGTTATCGGCATACTTTAGAAACGTTATCATAATCCCACGATTCATCGAATCATTGGATCGCTTTTAAACATTCTAAATATGCTCGATACCGGTATATTTTTTTAACTGCAAGACGACGCTCGATTCTTTGTTCGAAAGTCATTAATTATTATCAATGTCTCCTTCGACGTGGAAAAGAAATAAAATTATATTTTTTGTACCAAGCACGATATTAATCGCACGATCCTTTTTCGATGGCGTTATGGATCCGATACAGTATTTGTTTCGTCGCACGCATCGAATGATTCATTTATAGAAACAATAAGTATCCAAGAGCTTTTTAATGTTTATTAAAATCTATCGGATATATTTTGGAAGAAATATTATATTAGAAGGAGCTTTGCAACGATCCAACCATAAAAATCTTGAATTTAAAAACTTGACGCTAGCTCTTGGAAATAGAAATCTATCGTTCTTGAAAGAAAAAAAGAAAAAAAGAAAAAAAGAAAAAAAGAAGAATGTACCATTTATCTTGCAGATGATTTTCTTGAAAAATTTACCTTTATTGATGGTTCATTTGGCGTAAGTACTCCGGAGCATGATAATGTTGTTGGGCATGCGCAAGCGAAGGATGTATCGGCGGAGGAAAGCAACGGACGTGTTCCACGCTGGTCGCATCGCTGTCTCCACTTTTTAAATACTTGTTTAATACGGCAAATATTTGAGAATTCAATACTTGGAATCTCCTTATACGATCCACCATTCTTTTTAAACGCTGTAAAGAAAACAAAGAAATGATTAAATAACGAACGAGTACGAGAAGATAAAATATATGGAGATATTTGAATAAAAATGACAGATAATGCGTACGATTCCTTTGACATTTTCATCCTTGCCATCTACACGCTGCACTCTGAGAATGTGATAGCAAAAGTCAAGAGCTTCGAACCTTCTTTGTTGGCCAAGAAGAACTATCATAGCGCATCCGGCCCAATGTAAGCCCTCGCCAAATAATTCCCTATGGCACATATTTTGTATCGTCATATATTTGATTTTATTCGACTAAAGAACCAAGAATAACGATTTTTATATTATATTATTTTTATTTTATATTACTCACTCAACGGTAAATTCTGTATCCCCGACAGGGATGCAATATACAAATTGTAGAGCACTCCAAAGTCTATGGAATTCTGTACATTCGTCCACGTTCATAACTCCATTCGCAGGCGGTGGCCCGACCCAAATAGGATCGTCTAAGAAACTGCGTAATCTGCTAAGTACTATCTCGAATATCGACAAACCACAACAAAGTCGTTCTCTCGTTAACAAGTCTCCTTCTCTAGCGATCATCGCTTGCTACAAAAAAAGAAAAAAAAAAAAAAAAAAAAAAAATAACAACAACAACAAACAACGCACGGTTACGTATGATTTAATAATCGTTTATATTATCGATAATAATTCGTTGGTATTATCGACCTTTACCTTGGCGGTACCCAATTTGTCGACGTTAGGAACGATCTGTAAAGCTGCATATTTGGCTTCGAGTCGCTTTTGTTTGGTTTCAGGTTTTTCACCCTCTGAAAATTCACCCGTCGACACAAGTTATTAGTAGATACCGTTGTCCGAACGACGAGATATCATATTATTCGTATTTCGTAGCAACAAAATAGTACCTTTACAATAAGGTCTAGGTAATATATTTTGGAACGGCGCCGCGTGTAATAAATCGCAAACTTCTTCCTGCGAGAGTGCTTGCTCCATTAGAAGACAAAATAAAATGGTATTACCAAATTCTCGAAAATTATGAAACAATTCTGTTTTTGCATCGGGATACTGTACGATGTCGTTTAACTGAGCATGATAATATCCCAATACCCCAGGAGATCCGTAATCATAACGAGGAAGCTTACAAACTTTTGGCATAGCTTCCATTAAAGTTTTAGTGAACTGATGTAAGCTTCCTTGGATCAACGACTTGACTATCTTTAAGAGTTCCTCCATAACCACTGCTATACCTTGATACCCTAATAATTTACACATAGTACGGAAGTGATATGGGCCAACGAATCCAGAATACTGGCCGTATTGGGTACTATATGCCAAATTTAGTTGCTTGCTACCCCACAGATAATGATGAGACATTTGTGGCGGTTTGTCTCTATGTACCGGTTGTACGAATTGAAGACCACGACACTTGACGAACCTTTCAACGAATTTTGACGAATTTTCAATGAATCAAAATTAGTTTTCATTACTTAAGAACTAATTTACATGATTTATTTTACCTATTCGTTGCAGCATTGTAACAATAATTTGGTAAAAAGTCATAATTCAATTCCCAAAATACATGGAGCGTTATTCTTCCATACGGAGCAAGAACATTATGATTTGCTTCTCTGAACATGGCGTCGTATTCGTCAAGTGCAAGCCATTTGCTTAATAGTTTGTGAGTAAGTCGATTGACTTGTAATAATCCTTCTAGTTCCTATATACATGTATATATATATATATATATATATATATATATATATATATATATATGCATACATTAGTAAATCAAATAAAAATATAAATGTGCAAACTTTAGCTCGTTACAAGAATAACAATAATAATAATAAGGCGTAATGACCTTATAATTTCAACTCACCACTACTCCTGTGATATCTCCAGATTCAAATTTACTTATCGCTAAATCCAATGATTTTTGCATATCAGCATTGATACGTTGTGTGATTAGTTTATTTAAATCGATGCTCCTTCCCAATAATTGAACGTGTCGTTGTTTCAATAAAGTTTCATATCTATTAGCACGAGGATAAGAAAGTAAATATGCTCCTAAGGCTACGCATTCTACCCTAAATCGTTTGTCTAATAAAATACTAGCGGCTAACTGTTTATAATGAGCAAAAATTTGTTCGCTTAATTTATAAACAAACTGATCGAAACATAAATTAACTTCAGCCTCCACTTCGTCGTAAAGAAATTGTTTTCTAAATATAGTTAATGCATACAACGCACTGTCATTGTACAGATCCAAGGGATATAGAACATACCTAAAAGATATGAAAATGAAACAATCGAGCGTTCGATATATGCAATTATTATATGTACAGTATTTTTACATACTCCATCATCGATGGCTCTTTGCTTCTTAGTATATGATCGGTCAATATCCAAGGCATAGACATTTCAATTGGAAACTGTAATAAAGAATATAATTATAATGTAAACTTTAACATAGACTGTAAGATAATATTATGTACGATAGTAGATAGAATACTTGAATTCGTTTCTCCATTGTAATTAAATCGCTGCATTCCTCATTATGCTGATGACGTACTTGACATTTCTAATTATTAAACAATAATTACATGTTATGAAAACGTACGTCTAGAAAACGTTTATTTACATATAAATATATATATATATATATATATATATATATATATATATATATATATATATGTATGTATATGTATATATTTTATTTACTATTTTCCAAATAAAAACGTTCATGCTAAACTCTATTATAGTTTTCTCAAGTTCATTAAGATAAGTGAAGTAAAACGTGTAAACCAAACGACAAAGTCATTTAGTATCGACTTAATTTATAAAGAAGAAATATATTCACCTGTATCTTTCGACCCATAGTCATTTCTAAGTAAAATTCTCTATACCATAACTGTGACAAGTCGCAACAATTTTGTAAAGATTCTAGAAATGAGTATGGAAATATTATTACATTATTTCTTATATCGTAAAGAATATACATACCGCTAAAATTCAAAAGGTAACTCCAGTAAAAACTGGTTTTATGAAATTGATCGATTTGTACGAGATATTGTCCATCGATATCTTTCCTTAATGTACGTTTTCCACCGCTCTTATCAGCAATCAATGATTCCAACATAGTGCGAACCATATAGAGTTGCGTCGAGGAAGGGCCTGCGCACGAATATGTTCAAATAGAATAGTACAAATATTGTATAAAAGAAAATCAAGGATATATCGACGAAACGATATTCATTGTTATTATTTTTATAGCAACTAACCGACGTTTCTTCGTGGAACTTTAATACCAAATCCATTATCTGGATCTTTTTTGCCCTTTAAAGCAGGATCCCCTAATGGTTCAACTCCAAAATGCCAATCGGCGCAAGTTTCTCTCACGGAAACAATTATACTAAAAACAGAAATTTTTATACCGTTAATTTTAATACGCATAATATTGTAAAATACCGTCAAGTTACTGAACGAGTATTATCCTTTAAAAACAGTATTAACGAATTGCGAACCTTCGAATAAGGTCTTTTTTATTTTTTATAGCCTTTCTTAAGGGCTCCCGCAAAGCAAGTTGTACGAAATCTTGTAATTCCGCATAAATATTCCGACGTATTGCATCTATAAATACTGTCTCCATGCGTGCCATTAATACTTGTAATCCTTTAATCATAGCAATTACTTCGATAAGTGCAAATTTTTCTTCGTCTGTATAATTATAGCGTGTGGCCTATAAAAAATAGAATATATTTATTATTTATTTTAATAATATTAAATGATCAGAGAGGAGAACGATGAAACTTACTCTTTCATATTCTTCTGCTTCCTGAGGACACTCCTTATTCATGTGATGATCCGTCGGATGAAGCAGTTTCCAACTATAAAGTTCCGTGACGACGCTTGTCCACTGAGAAAGTAATTGTAATCCACGTAAAGCTAATTCCGCGGTGTCACGATTTTCCACGTCACTACCACATTCTTTGTAAGTCGTAGTTACTTCGTTACTGTATCTGCATCATAATGACGGGGGGAGGGGGGCAAAAAAAAAAAAAAAAAAAAAAAAAAAAAAAGAAACGTTAGCATTATTTAATCACAAATATCCTTCATTGAGCAAGAATGTTATAGATAAATGTATCATACCTTGCTAATTCGCTTATATATTTTACATGATCGTCTCTAATTTGAGGCAGATGAACCATAAGATCGGCTTGCGGACTTATATTATTGGAAGATGAAGAAAGCGGCCACTTGGAAGCATCGAAATGTTTTGAACGTTTAATATAATTAAACGGCGCAATCTGCATATCACCGAATAACGGTACTACTTCCAAATTTTTAAATATTCTATCGATTCTATCTAATTTCAATTTTTTCTTTTGATCTAATTTGTTTATGTTGCATAATTCGCTATCCATCAAGAATAAACCGAATCCCATAACTTTGACTAACATATGCTTTTCGTTCGGAGTAAGATACATTTTAGTTTCAAACATATAAACGCATATATTTACAACATCGGCTAGTAACTCTTCGTAACCTGGGATTTTTTCTAAATTTTCTTTTACGGTATCACGTATCTTGTTTTGCGTCGCCAAAAACATTGACAAATTTTGAGATTCTTGAAGCGTTTGAGAATCGGACATAACTTTTAGAAATTGCGCGGCTCTGAAACAAAAGATGTATATGCATATGTGCATGTATATGTATACGTACACATATGATATAAAGCAAACCAAACAGATAGAAAATTTATTTACCTTCTATACGTAGAGTAATCATTTTTGACGCTAGACTTCATATTTTTCAATTCGTCCAAGACAGCAAACATATTTATGAACTTTCCCAAAGTCAACAAATATGCTTCTGATACGAAATCTTTTCTTTTCTCGTGATGACATAAACGTTTTACCTCTCCTGAAAATCTTTCTATAGCTTTCCGCTAAATAAAAATATTGTATATTTAATAAATATATTGGTCTTTTAGTAAGAGAGATTAGAATATATTTAGATAAATGACCTACTTGGAAATACATAAAATTTAACAATTTATTAACTTCAGGTGCAAGTACTTCTACCGTTTTTTCATAAATTTCAACTCTATTTGGTTGTTCGTTTGATTTTGGTTGTGGAATAGCACGGGAACAACATCTCCATGTGTACAACATAACGGCATGTTCTAATCCTTCTTCTAATAATTCATTCTATAAAATATTTATAATTTGATCAGTTTTTGAATACGATTTGTTTTATATTACTCTAAAAAATAAGTTAAAAAGTATATCGTCGTTACCAGACTAGCGTGAACAGTAGCCTCTTCTATATATTTGGCTATACCGGTAACGAAACCATTTCTATCTTCAAAATTAGTATCAAAATTGGCTTGATAAACGACAGAGCACGGTTGAGCTTCGATGCAAGGCTGTTCGTCAGGCAAAGTAAACTCGTCCAATACGTCGACATTAGAAAGAGCATCACCCAAAGTTACTTTATCGGTAGCCATGATTTCTCTCTTATTATTAACAATAATTAAATCCTCATAGTCTTCGCAAATAAAATGTTTAATCGAACAATGATATTACGAGGATAAAATAAAATAAATTTATTTATTTTTGCATCATCTTATGCTGTAAATAACACATTTATATCGGAGCATAATTTCTTAATTTTTATTCACACACATACACACACACACACACGCGCGCGCGCGCGCGCACGCACGCACACACGAAAGGAGTAACGAAATCTTGTTTAGTTTAAAAAACTCGAGATATTTTAACACAAACTGTGCGTACAAAGATTTTCCCCATAGCACCGCCCAGATGGTGGGGATGAAAAAATGGGGAGACGTCTTTGGTACGTTCTATTTAATCAATGTCAATTCGAGTCCTGGAATGTTTTAGTTTCTATAAAATTTATCTAACTTTCTACATCTTCAAGTAAATTTATTTCACTGCAATCACAAATAATATAAAATATTTGTTGCATCGTTCGATATATCAACAATTGTATTGTATGTAAAGCACACACACCGTTTCACGTCTTTCATTATAGAACGCACTGAAATGCACTGAAATGTGATACGTAAGTCGTCCGTTCGATCAAGCCGTGGCCGCCGCCGTGGCCGCCGCCGCAGCCGCCGCCGCAGCCGCACCTTCTATACATCTATCAGATTTTATTTACACACGTGCGTTCATTCGATGCGTCCGTAAGAAATAATTTTGTAATAGGTGAAATTTACCAACTAATTTTATTTTTTAATTTGAAGCAAATATATCAATGAAAATATCTCAATCGTTTCTTGGAATATAATTGGTTCTTATACGTAGCGTTTTTGTTATGCAAAGAAAGTGATTGGTCGGTAAGATTTCGACCAGTCACGTTGCTCCATTTGGCCGCCGTAAGACGGTAGCCATAACAATAACAATAGCGGTCTAAAAGTTCAACGCGTTGAAATTTTACTGTTATGATTCTTAAGGATAGCCAATCGGATTGCGAGCACGTCTGTCATAATATTTCGGCACATATAGGAATATGAAGAATCGTATGACCAACCATAATCGATTGTCTACATCGAAAGAATTATTAGGTTAATGTATGCGATGATGTCAAAACACATTGGCAACGTACTTTTTGGCCAGTATAAAAATGGTGAAAAGTGATGATGTGGCAAACGGGGTACAAGTAAAGTTGTCATTTAGAAATCTATGCGATTGAAAGCTAATTACAGTGAAATTATATATGTAACGTATTAGAGGTTATAATTATTATTTTTTTCATATAATTTTTCAATGATGTCACGCGAGGCTACTATCAATTTTCTAACGTTGAATTGTTGGTAAGTTTATGTTTATCGAAATAAAAATGTTTGCAATTTGTATTTAATTATTTTCTTGTACTCGTTTCGATCTAACATATATGATATCTCTAGGGGTATACCATATGTTTCAAAGAATAGAAAAATTCGTATGGAAGCGATCGCTGAAAAGCTTTCAACCGAAGAATATGATATAATATCGTTACAAGAAGTTTGGTCTATCGATGATTTTAAAATGATTAGAACTAAAGTACAAGAAAGACTTCCTTATTCGCATTATTTTCATAGGTACATGACAAATATATTAGAATTAAAGATTTTTTTTTTTTATTCGATCGTTCATATTTTCAATGTACAATATATGTTAACGAAGCACGTTAAAACTAGGCAGAGAACGAATATTTTAAATCGCTCTTTATAATTATCAATGCTTATTTTATAATTTCACTGTAAATATGCTTTATTTATTATTTTTAGCGGTGTTCTAGGATCTGGGGTTTGTATCTTCTCTAAATATTGTATTGAAGATGTAATGTTTCATAGGTGGCCTTTAAACGGCTATTTTCACAAAATACATCACGGCGATTGGTTTGGTGGTAAAGGTGTTGGCCTTTGTAAGATTAAAATTGAGGATATCAATGTCAATATTTATTCCGCACACGTAAGTCGTGTATTTCAATTTCTTCGAATTAATAAATCTATAATTTATATAAAATAGAAATATTATGGAAAACAAGGTTAACTTAAGGGAATATTTTTTTATGCGCGAACGTGAAATGATGTTAATCACAGTTACACGCGGAATATAATAAAGAACACGACGAGTACGCATCGCATAGAGTTTTGCAAGCATTTGATACGGCACAATTTATTAGAATGACAAGCGGTGGTTCGGACGCTGTGATATTAGGTGGGGATCTTAATGCCGAGCCACAAGATTTGGCTTATAAAATTATATGCGGCGTTGCTGGCTTAACGGATGCTTGCTCGAATAGCTTCAGTAATCTAGGGACCAATGAATGTGCCAGGAATAGTTACACGAGCTCAAGAGTTGCAAGAAAGGAACCGGAAGGAAAACGTATAGACCATATTTTATACTTATGTTCGCCAAATTTTAAGGTGTTCTATTATTATGTAACATATATTGATTTACTTCAAATTATGACTCGTTATAATTTTTTCTTTTTTATCTTTAGATTAACGTAACAAATTATCAACAACCTTTTCCTGAAAGAGTACCTAATAAAAATTGTAGTTATTCAGATCACGAGGCTATTATGGCAAGTTTGAAATTAACAAATGGTGAGTTACGAACTTTGAAATACAACAAACATATAATGATCTATTAATTATATATATGTATATATGTATGTGTGTGTGTGCGCGCGCGCGCGTATGTATATATATATATATTTGTTTTGATCTTAGGTATATATAAAATTGATAATATCGACATAAGAGAATCCTTACAAGAAGCAATTAGAATATGCGAATCTGCCATGATATCTGTACGTTATCAGTGCTTCTGGTATTTACTAGCTGTTTTTTTACTTATTGTACCAATAATTTGGTCGATGGGATTAGATTCTTCTACTACATCCATAGGTATATGTATAGGTCTTAATATAGGTCGCTTATTTTTGACTGCGTTACTGTGTTATGCTTTATTTATGAGTATTATATGGAATAGCGTAGAAAGGAATGCTTTGAAAGCAGGTTGTTTAGCAATGAAGATTCATTTAATGCAATTAACCAAAAGATTATCTAACTAAATGCATTTGCATACAATTATGCATTTTATGCAATTATATCTTGATACTTTTACTAATTCAAAGGCTGTACTAATGATATAATCAAAGAAAAATTAATATCAATATAAAATTTATTTTTAACATATACAAATACACCATTCGCATCTTTGACAATAAATGAAAGTATACATTTCTAAAATTACAAGTCTTTTATTAATACGATAATTATTTATTAGACTATTCGATAATATATCTTATCTTTTTAGAAATGTTTGCTACATCGCTGCCTTTTATTGATTTCACACACACACACACACACACGTGGTAAGATAAAAGGCTACTAAGATGATTATTAAATCATCACACGAAATAAATTTAACTAGAGTACATTTATCTGCCTTTGCTCTATTTCTCATGATAATCTTATAAATCTTGATATATTATCTAGCGGGCAATACAGCAATTAAGAATACATTTTTGATATATATTTTTTATTTCAATAAAAAAAATTTGCATCTTTCATCATATCGCGTAAATGTGTTAACATTTACAAATTTAGCATTTATACGATTATAGGATATAAGAAGATTTTAATAAATATATAAATAATAGTTATATTAGGTAGTAATAAAGACCCTTATAAAAAAAAATAAACATGTTTTTATATTTATATTTATATTTATATATATTTTGTCTCTTTGACAATCATTTATAGTACTTATCGATAATACATTATGACATTTCATTTGATGTACATGATGTTAAATATTATGATTCGTAAAAGCATAATGGAGTAACAATTGTAACTTATATTTGTTTACTTCATATCACATTATGATTATTGCTATATACTATGTTTTATATTATATAATACAGCAATTCAAATAATCGTGAGAAAAGATTATTGTTTCAAGAAATTTCTAAAAATGTGTGTATGTGGTGTGTGTGTGTGTGTGTGTGTGTGTGTGTGTGTGTGGGACGCGTGCGCGAGTGCGAACGTGTACAGGGTGTCCCAAAACTCATAATCGATCTTTGAGAGAATTAAAAAGGATAAAACTTAGGGATGATAGTAATTTCGTCACCTTTCTATTCGGTTATTCTTCACCGATAGTATGTTATTTAACGATTGAGTCGATCGATCACATGGACGCTGCAGCACACCACTTCATCATTTTGATTTGATCAAATTGATCGAACGAGGAGCACAGGAAATAAAATCAAAGTTAGAGACAACTACTCGTCGTTGTCCTCGAGAGATGCCGGTAGCTCTTGCCAATTTCCAACGGCTCGCTGGCGGCTCTTCCTCTATTCATTTATCGATATATATTACTACTGTAACTATTAGACGATTTTCAGTTGACATACAAATATCTAATCGCGTAAATGCCTGTAGATATATCGCGTAATAGCCAACGACGATTCTCGGGTATCGTAGTGCAACGCGAACGGGATTGTTCGACTTGGTTGTTAAATAATTAGGTAGATAACGACCGAAGAAAAAAATGACAGAGGAACTTTCGTCTCCAAAATTTTACCTTTTGCGATCTCTTAAAGGTCAATTGTCAGTTTTGGGGCACCCTATAATATGTATGTATGTGTATATATATATATATATATATATATATATATATATGATTGATGGAATATCCTCAGTAAAAATTTACTTATATATATATATTAGATATATTATTAATTCTATTATAGATTCGTGTATGCATTATATTTTCTATACGTAACTTTATATACAGCACAATTGCTAAAAAAAGAAAGAGAGAAAAAATGTTTTTCTAATAAATAAGTGTACGTTTACATACAAATGTATAATAAGTATAATTGACTATGTACTGTAAGGAAGTTCTCTTTTTGCTCGGTGCGATAGAATGAATTAATTTAGCTCTCCGTATAAAACGATATATCGGGATAACAATTTCGCTTAGACTTTTTGATACACATCCGTAATCGAGTCCCTTAGAAAAAAAAACGCGCATCGCTCATCGATTTTCTTTTCTGCGATTGCCAAAACGTAACGTCTCCTAGCTCGAATCACGCACGCATGCACGCACACGCACACGCACACGCACACGCACACGCACACACCAAGCGTATATACGATTCATGTATCAAACCTTACAGTACGTTGTACCCAAAGAAAGATATAGAGTCACGATTATGCGTTTCACGTATGAGAATCTTGTCCGCTATATATAAATCTACATGCAGCGGTAAGATATGTGTGCATATGGAATGTAAATATGATTTCATGCGACACAGGCACTCTTTGGTTACTTTAACTTCAGGGTAACTGTTCAACATAATTTTTTGGAACTAGTCCTGTTTTCCCATTCAAGGTGCCTTCCAACCATCCAGGCTCTAAGGAAGCCTTAACTGTAAGTAATTTATCATAATAATTAAATTCGACGAATAACAAAGATATATCGAGAGGGAAACAAGTTTTAATTAAAAAAAAAAAAAAAAAAAGTTACCGTTTGTGATAATTTGATTTGGTTCAAACGATAGTTCCCCGTCGCCTTCAGCCAAACA
Organism: Dolichovespula saxonica; assembly: GCA_911387935.1. Classification (NCBI taxonomy): domain Eukaryota; kingdom Metazoa; phylum Arthropoda; class Insecta; order Hymenoptera; family Vespidae; genus Dolichovespula; species Dolichovespula saxonica. The sequence continues at coordinate 87,344 of OU427014.1, forward strand.
GGCATACAATGTTCGTACTCTCCTAAAAAACGGGAGAAAAAGAAGAAAAAAGTAATACGATTTACAAGTCAAGTTAAAAAAAAAAAATAATAAAGAATATATCGAAATATATTAAAAATACTTATTTAAAATTATATACCAGATTCCAGGCATTTGGCCAGGACTCGAACGACCGCTACTCGGTGATGTATTAGCGCTGACGAGAAATGATAATTTTTAATATTTTTATATCGCACTCTACTGGTGGATTTGTTTTTCTTTTTTTTTTTTTTTTTTTTTTTTTTTCCAAACAATTGACTTACATAGACATTGTGGGATTACTTCGTGGATAATTAGCAGGATAATGCGTCGATGACATGGCAGTTCCACCACGCTTTTGTTTGACCGGTATATTCGTCGTAAATGGATGTGGATCCGATGCAATTGATTCGCTCGAACTACTTGTGTTACCACTGGTAAGCACTGAAATATAATTATAATAGCCGTCGCACATCGATTATTACAGTGTAAATAATAATAATAAAATATTTGAGTAAGATATGTGTAACCTTTGTCCGCCGAATGGTACATAAGATTCGAATTAGTCAATTTAACTCGTCCACTTCGATTCTCTATAAATGCAGGAATACGATGACTACTCGGATCTACTACGTCTTCGTAATCACCATTTTTTCTATCGTCCATAGAAGGCGACTTGGTCGTAACTTTCAAGGGTCCATCGTAGTAGGATCTCGTAACGTGCTACGTGAACAATAACAATAACAATGACAATGACAATGACAATGACAATGACAATGATAATATTGTTAATCGCAGAGATATCTTTAATTAAAGGACGAATATACGAAAATGAGGTGGCGGTGTTAGTTACATGCGTATGTGGTATAGAAACGGAACTATGGACTGGTGGATATCTTAACAAAGAGGTTGTCGTCGTCGTCGTCGCTGTTCCGTTTCCAGAAGTAGTCGGACCCTCGTCTGCTTCGGTCATTACTACTTTAGATGTAACCATACTTTGTATCATTTGTGTCGTGCGTAAAATATCTTGCGGAGGACCGGCAATTATTACTTCGCAGTTTTCGATTAATATCTCTACAACGATATTGTAAAATTTAATATCCATTATAGAGGCCACCGTTTCTTCCTCTGGCCTCAATAACGTCGGGCCAAAGCAGACAGCTAGATTACCAACCGTCATTAAATTTTTATCACTTTTATTTGCCACGCTGTGAAGATAAAAATGAGAAATAAATAATAATCGAGTACCTCGGCCTAATATAAAAGATCAGTCGCGTTTATTACCTGTGTAAATGGGGTATAAGCAAGGTCAGCATATTGAAGTTCGTCTTTGGTAGCCGATAGACAAGACCATGTATTTCATTTACTCGAGTTTCTTTAACTTCGTGTTCTATCGGGCAGATTAAACAATATATTCTATCTTACTAAGATAACGTATCAAAGTGCACTTATATAAGAAAAGCACAATGCGTTGGTGAATTTATTTTTAATCGAATCAACGTAACGGCACTACTAAAATGAAGTGCAAATAAAATAACATGATAAAGAATACCTATACGCACTCGCAGCTGAAATGAAACTGTTATAGTATCGGAAAGTCATCAATGGTTCGGAAAGTGTTCGTAAATATGTTTTTAACGCACTGGTTATGGTTTTACTTTCCCATTCAAAACGATCTTCTAAAGAAAGTTTTTCTAATTTTCTTCTGTCGAGACCCATGGCTAAGAGTTTGTTTACTTTAGAGGCAACACCAACGACTCGATATAGACCTTGTTCTTCTAGACCTGAACAAAAATTGCCCTTATCAATCATCTCGCTCGTAAATTATTAATATACCATACGCGCACACTCATTTATATTAGTAATTTCATTAAATAATTAATTTTAAAGAAATATCAAAAAGATTCTACCTCTGTCCTCCAGGACTGTAATACATTTAGATACAAACATGAATCCAGTTTCGTCCAAAATATTTTCTTCCGTTTTAACCGACGTTCCTCCTACTAAAGGATAACTCTAAAAAAAAAAAAAAAAAAAAAAAAAGTGTTAAAAATTTTATACACGAATCCATCGTGTCTCAAGTCGACGGTAACGCTTAATTATTTATCAGAAGATTATTTTGATCGCACTCACTGGTTCTTTACCGTCCATCGCATCCATCCATAATTTTCTATCCTCTTCGGATAATGCTTGAAATGTATATGTCACATTGGGCCTACAAAATAAACATCTTACGATATACTTTACTCCGTCTTTAAAAAATCAAAGTAGCATAAAATCACTTACTTATCGATAGCCGTGATATCGAAACAAAAGCGCTTTTCAATTGTATCCGACATACGCCTTATACACGATGCTAGCGTCAGAGTTTCTTTACTACTCTGTGTTTAACATGGTACGATTAAATTCATTAAATTATACCAATTATAATGTATTAAAAAAATCTTCATACTGCTAAAAAAAATATTACTTACAAATTTGCCTGTAAGTTGATTGTACGGTATCATTGTAAATTCCTTTGTATCCTTCTGATATGTACAATATTGTTTCGTCCATGTTGTGCCAAAAGCCTCTGAAATAATATTTTAAAATATTATTACAAATATATATATATATATATATATATATATATATATATATATATATATATATATATATGTCATTCGTTATACGCGATAAAGTTTTTAATAACGTTTATGCGATTTAAAGAAATAAAAACCATTTACTTTTTTCCATTAAAAATAAATATCCTTCGCGCGAATGTAGTTTGTTCAATCCAGTCTCCACTGCGGACTATAAGAAACAAATAATATAATAAATGTACCCTTATGCTACTTCTTACGTAGATTATGTCTCTATTTCGATTGGTTGGTAATATCGTAATTTTATCGTCGATACGTCATTTATCATGCACGTTTAGAAGAATATAATCCCAAATCCATAATAAAATTTCTTCCAATACAAAGCATGTAATATTGAAAGTTTTAATAACGGAGAACACACATACCTTTTTCATATCCTTCATTTTATTCATAAGTGACTCGGTTTTATCCCGGGTGGCAAGAAAATTCTCTCTAGTCTTGTAAAAATACGCACACATAAAGTAAAAATTAGTGGGCAATTCTTCATGCTGTTATCCTAATTATATATTCGGAACATGTAATGTCAAATAAACAAAAAATTGCAAAAACTAATGAAATATGACCAACATTAGTGCGTCGTATTAATTTGCTTCGCGTTATATATTATTGATAAACGTTGATTTTAAATGATATATTTAAAGAGCAATGACATGCTGCTATAACGAATACATGTTTGTAAGATTCGCATATACCACACCAATAACTACTAGATGTTAAATATTATGTTAGTGCTCTTAAAGCACATTTTTTGTTTCCACGGTTATTTTTATATAGTAATATTACAGTACACGGAATAAAATCACTCTTATTAAAATGCATAAGATTAATAAAGTTGCAAGTATTTTAAACAAAAAATGCAGCAATAATACTACGTTATTCAAATCATTAATTTTTTATAAATAAATAAATAAAAAAAATATATATATATATAATTATGATAAAGATAACAAACCTTTTGTATTTTCAACTGTAATTCAGTCATGTATGGTTTAAAATCCTTTGCTACTTCGTGACCTTGGTGGTAGAACGTTAACCAACCAAACATAAAACTTAGTAACTGCAATATATTTATAAGTAAATATTAAACGATAAAAAAAAAGAAAACAAATAAAGCTTATATAGTTATATTATTACTATTGTACGCACTGTTTCGACAAATTCAAATTTCTTTCGTTCTTGAACCTCTTGCAACAAGAACACATACTCTAAACTAGCCTGGCAAAAATGTCTTTTGGCCATTTCCAACGTTGCATCCGCCTATAAATTTTTATGTCACACATTAATGCATTTTAATAATTTTTATATTACGCACACACACACATATATATATATATATATATATTAAGCAAATAATAATTTTTGCATATACCTCTTGTAGAACATTGTCCTGTTTTTTTGTCGATAAATTTAGGTAACGTTCTTGACTTTGACAAAACTTAATAGTCTGCTTTTCAAACTTTTTCTTCCCGTCCTACGAAGCAAAGAGAAGGTATAGAAATTGAAGGCGCGTGTGTGCACGTGCGTGTGAGTGCGTGCATTCTTCTTTTCCAAGTGTCAGAAGTAGAAATAATTAAAAAATATGATAAATAGAAACAAAAAATATCTACCTTAACACCACCGATATGTTCCTTTCTGAAGTTTTCCAAAGGAAGTATAATTTGATCATAAGCACGTTCAAGCTGAAAAAATAATATTGCCAAAAACAAATTATAAATATCAAAAGCAACATAAATTAAGATAAATGATACAAGTAAAACGTAATGAATATAATCGTGCCGTTTGAAGATCATTTAATGTAATATTTGTCCTTGGAACATTTTTAGAATAAAGTTAAAAAATTTATAAATATTAAAATACATATTTACAATGCATAGATTTGAAAATAATTTCATAATAAAGTATCGTATGTAAATTGAAATATTATGCCTGTATAAAAACTATAAATTAGTAAAATATATTAATCGTATAAAAAATATTCTTCCTGTTGAAAATAATATGCCACTACGTCTAGTAACTATTAAACAATTATTGTTCATATAAATTTGTTAACAAAAGTAAAAAGACAATTTACAAATTCTACGACTATATGGGGCTAACTTTCAACTATTTTGATATGGAATTATAAAGAAAATTGAGCTCAATATATTATAGTAGTAAACTAATTAGTATTAAAGAATGTAAATTATGATTCTCTGCTAGAGGTCTTGTACAATTATTTTTATCTAGATTTTACTAAATATGACATAAATAAATGCACAAGATTTGATCCTATTTCTTAAGAACGAGTCTCTAGCATATACCACAATGTCTGTGCTGCTTTTTATGCGTTAATTAATATGACACTCGACATGCAAAAAAACAAATGATTTATACAATATTACAAATTTTAACCATTAACTGAATTTGTCCAGGAATATAACGAATAAGTCTTACGTCATAATTTCATTGAACATTTTAATTTATATATGCTGCAAATGGACCCACAGTTGATTTTCACTCTAGAGTGTATGCAAGCAAAGAATAAACAAAGTGCAATTAGAAGAATAAATGGAATAAAATGGATAGCAATTGAAACATAACATATCACAAATTTTTTACTATATAATATGTGATCTTTTAAATATTAACAAAAATAATAAGAAACTTTTTTTATAAGTTACTTTTAAATAAATAATATGTAAAGTCAATTATACGCATTGATTTAAGCGATATAAACGTATGTATTCTTTTAAGTTTTCTCATAAAAACCGATAAATAATTTTAAATGTACGTATCATTTGTAAAACCAATCGAAAACATTTCTATCGATGCGTTCTTCTTGTAAGATGTGTTCCTTTGTTATATATATTTACAAAATTGTCATCTACTGCCTGTTCTTTAGTTCATTTTAATAACGTTACAAACGATTAGTTGATGTCACATTTATTATATCAACTTAAGATTTACTTTATATATTATATACTGAATATATATTGTGCATACCATGCGGTCCCTTTCATCCTCTATTGATGCTATCAGTTTACCAAATTCCTTTAAACTTTGCGATATGTGAGTTTCATCTTCGGTTTGTGTTTCTCCGATACATTCGAAACTAAAATTTTGCAGTGTTTTAGAAAATGCTCGCTGGGCTCGGGATAAATCTACAAAACCATCACAATCTCATGTAAAATTTTATTCCATGCGAATTAGATATAAAAGTATGAAGAGAAAAATATGTTTTCCGAGCGTTATGAAGCGCATGAAATTAATATCGCTTGACCCATAATAAAATGGTTAGTAGATAACATAAAAAGGAGTAAGAAACGTTGCTTGACCGATTGGTCGATTTGCAAGCTAATAGTAAAATAATTGATATTATCTATGTGCGCTAAGAGAATAATTATTCTATATAAAATAAAAAACCGACATATGATAATAATAATAATAATAATAATAAACGTTAATATGATCGCTATAAGGGGGGAGAAAAAAAGAAGAAAAAAAGAAAAAAGAAAGAAAAAAAATTTGACAACTATAGAATAATATTTAGAAAATGATCTAGATAGTTAAACTGTCACCGAATAGTACTCTTTTACAAACAAACGAAAATATAGCAGCTGTTGCATACATGCAGTAACAATATGCGTGATCCTATCCTATGCGGCGCAACTTACTCTTAGCGGCTAACAGTAGATCTTTGACCTCCTTGATGAGACGTTTAATCTGCTGGCTGGTCTTTTCCAATTCACGTTCATGATAATGTAGATTTTCTCGAAAATACGGACTATCGGTTAAACAATCAGTAAACTCTAATGGTTTAAGGCCAACACCCATTATTCTTAATTATATGTTACACTTGAAACGTCATTAATAAAAACCGAGCGCCAATACAGACAAATCAGCTTGCAATGAAAATCAGTACACGATTCACTTCAGCAAACTCACATTATTGTTCACACACACACACACACGCGCGCGCGCGCACACACAGCACACAAATTATATATATAAATATATATATATATATATATATATATATATATATAGAAAGAGAGAGAGAGAGAGAGAGTGCGCGAACGCAAGAGACGTATACGTGTACGTGTGGTTCGTATGCGTATGCAACCTACATATGCGAATGTACATATATATTAATCTTAGATATTAGAAAAATATGAAGAAAGATAGATTTAAGATAAAATATTGCACTTATTTTCAATCATATGTAAAAAGATATGTTTTCCAATAATTACTATCAATCGACGATCCTGAACGACCCACGGATTAGTCTTATGTCACTTTACACTGTTTACAGCGCCTCTAGTAGTCCTATACGTTAACTAAATTGTTGTAATCGTAATGAAATACTTTATTCAAATTTATAGTGAATAATATTAAATGTTAAAAAACAAAAGCATCGAACATTTTTTAATACATTTTTAATCGTTTTTTCTCGTGTTTTGTTATCAAAAAATTATACAAAAAAGATATCATATCACGTACATACGCACACGCTTACATAGGATACATAAATATTTTAAAAATGATTTATTATTTGTGGAAATACTTGTACCAAGGATATAATAACATCATAAATATTTAACGATAGTTTAAAAAATTTTAATAATGTTCCGCAATAATTTAATCCTATATAATATCTTTTGGATTATTTTTATTAATAGTTAGAAAGGTTACATGAGCATTTGTAAAGCATAACCTATAAGAATAGGAAGGTACCAAACTGAGAGTCAATGTGGCAGTTATTAGTTTGTAATTTCGCCATAGCACAATTTTGGCGCTATGATCACTATAATTTATATAAATAGTTCGTAATGCCATCTCGTTCGTACGATTCATCGACCAATAGAAATGATTCTTGTGACGAATCAATACGAATATAAAGCAATCAAAATTAAGGTAATCGATTTATCGCGTATACAAAATAAAAATAACTTATCATATTACGAGAATTAATAATAATCACGTGTATTTAGTCTATGACAATTTATGCAATTTATTGATATCATACATAAAAATATAAAATTTAATATAAAAATTTCAAATTATTTCACGAGGATTTTCAAATTCTATCTTACGGCACTGAGTAAAAGACAAAGAACGAATAGAGTAATCTAACGTTCTATATAGAAAATTTAATAATTTTATAATATTTATTTAAAAATTATGAGCACCAGATACAAATTAATGAATAAGTATATGATACGTTATTTCTATTGGTTAATTTTACGCAAACAAAAAATTCAATAATTTATAAACAATTAAAAATGTAAATATATACGCTTACTTAGCGGATTCTATTATTTTAAAAAATCCAGTAGGTAATGCTCGTTTCTTTTCGGCCTTAGTTATTGGCGAAAAATCTAAATTGACTAATTGCGACATAATGTTGATTATATAACCTCTATAATGAGGTAAAGTTTCTATCGGATTTCCATGTAACGTTAAGGCTCTCATATTACATAGTTTTCTTAATTTTAATACATCTTTTATATTTGAAATATTATTTCCATGTAAATATAAGATCTTTAAATTAGAAAACTTTGCGATATCGTCTCCAATTTCGTTGATCTCATTAAATGAAAGATCTAACCAACTTAAAGAAGTTGGATCTTCTAGAACCGTTTTGCAAAGATTTTCAAGTCCTTCCATGGATGTTAATAAATTATTACTCAACCATATCGTACTTGTTGCAAAACGATCTTTGGACGTTCGTATTGGTGCTTTAACCGTTCGTATCGTTTGAGGTTGTTGATTAACTAGTTCTTTTAATTGGTTAGTAATTTTTTTTTTATTAGTATTGATATTTATTAATTATTATAAATCAGATAATTAAGAAAGAAATTATATTATTTTGTATGTACATACCATTTACATTAGTCGCTTTTTTGAATGAATAATCTAACGGCGGTGCTATTAACATTTCCTCTCGTTCGTTTCTTTTGTAATCAGAAGTAAAATTGAAGTTTGCGTTATTAATATTCATTATGTAACAACAACAACAACAACAGCAACAACAACAACAAAAAGTAATTACTTATAGTAGAAACTTCGAAATATGAAATTGTTTATAACGATTGCAAAGTTAACGTAAAGAAACGATAATCGATCTAACATATTTTGTACACATGAAATTATCCAATCACATTAAACTTTCTAATAACGTACTCTAACGTACTTCGTGTTAACGGAATTTGAAATACAAGTTGTAAATATCATTAAGAGAATAATTAATCGATATTTATAGTTTCTAAAACTCAACAATTGATTGTACAAGTAATTTGTAATGGTTTCGTAAATTTATATTATAAAATAATCTTTATAAATATTTTCGTATTTAGTTGAATTTGTTCACATTAGAGGGCAACGCTAGTCATAATCCTCTATATAGCCTAATAATACGGCTTCCTGTCTGTGATTTATTCGATTGAAACTGTCCATAACAGTAAGCAGAATTTTAAAATTGGGTTCGCTTGATCGTACGAAGAAGTGAAAAAAGTTCGTTAGATCGATTTGAGTTATTATTTGTGATATAGCGAATACAATCGTTTTGTTTTCTTTTCTTTTTTTTTCTTTTTGCCAATATTTTACGAATTAAGAAACATGCCACGTACGAAACAAAATAGTAAATCCAAGGAAAATCTAGAATCTTTGGAAGAATCATATTTGTTTTTAAAAGATTTTCAAAAGAAAGCGAAATTGAGAATTAATAAGTTGGAAAATGAAACTAAATTTCGTATCAAAAGTTATGAAACTTATCACAACCTCAAAGAAGCTGGTATACCAGAAGAATTGAAGCAAGAGACTTTAAATAAATACTTTACGTGGAAAGAAGATGATAGAGAAAATTATGACGAAGCTACGGTCTCCGGTAATGACCATTGTGTGCCTGCAACTGTAAAAGCAAAGAAACCTTCTAAACGTGGTACAGCAACGTCTGATGATGGTTACGTAACAGAAGGTACAACGGCAACATCAACATCACGGATGTCTCGTGCATCGAGAGCTAAAAAATTAGTTTCTGAAGGTAAATCAAGAAGAGTAACTCGTAGTTGCTCGAACAATCGTCAATCGGCTTTAGCTGATATAACTTATAAGACATCCTATACCAAATCCGAGTTAAAATCAGATAAATATAAAACACCGGCACCTTCCAAGAATGCGAAGAATGAGTATAACCTTATTACTCCTAAAGTAAAACCAAATACTCCTATGAACGTACTCAGGCGTCCGCGTGAAGGAGAAATGGTATTAAGTATGCAAGGCAGTCCTTTATTAGTTTCTGCCATCAATCCGGATAAAACTGCAAATATTAACGTACCTTTAAGCAATGGAAACGTTATGTCCTTGCTACCCAATGATGGATTACGCATGTCAAATATACCGGCTTTAGATCCAGAAACCATGCGTCAATTACAAACTCTCAAGGATCATATCGAGAAAGTTATCGCATTGAAATAATTTAAAAAAGGAGAGATTTGAAATTAATAAAGGAGAATATTTTTTTATTATTTATGACATAACATTATCGTATTGATCTAATATTTGTAATTCCAAAAGAAAAAAAAAAAAAAAAAAAAAAAAAAAAAAGAAAAAAAGAGATAAATTTTAATCATCAACTCCTTAGAAGACTGCGGAGAAGAAATATAAACCTGTTACTACAAAAATAAAACCAAATGCTCCTTTGAATGTACTAGAAGGAGAAATGGTTTTTAAGTATGCAAGGCAGCCACTGTGTGGTGTTAAGTGTATATATATATATATATATAAACTTAAATTATACGTACATTATAGATATTATTAACATTTTTTTTTCTTTCTTTTTTCCCCTTTTTTAATACATTCGTTAACGCTGTACAAATGCTTTCCTTTCTATTAAATAGTACTTTATTCTTTCATTTTATTTCCACATATTGAAATTTTTACAGGTATTATACAATTTTCTTATCCATTTATATATTTCAAGTTTTTCCGTCGGTGTATATATATATATATATACATATATACATACATATATATATTATATGCACACGAAAAATAAATATGACACTTTCAATGTGGAGATAAAATCTAATTTTCTTTAATATAACATGCGATTAAATAATTAAGAATGAAGAAGAAAACAATATTATAATAATTTTATAATAAGTATCGCTTGTACTTTTGTTATATAAATCTGTACTAAATTTGAATCTTCATATTAATTAATTAAAGTGCAATTTTGAAATGATAATCTGTTATATATTAAAAATTCAAGCATTCTTTATAAAGTACTATAAATATTTTCCACAAAAATAATAATCTTTCTTTTTATAAAAGACTTTTTATAACTCTTTAATCCTATAGTTCTAAAAAATAAACCCTAACGTAAGATTTTTTATTAAAAGAAAAACTAAAATCGTCAGCATTAATGTGGCCTCTTGAACAATCCTTCGGCTCTGCTTATCGAACTCTCAGGTTCCACAGTTACTCTACCACGATTGCTTAAGAAGTCTCTTATGTGTTGCACTATCAAATCTATTGCCACTGTAACAAAGCGTAACGAGTCAATAATATACGGTTAAAGGTTACTTCTTGAATAACTAAAAAATTTTGTTCAATGTATTTATTGCGATATTATGTTACATATACGTTTATTTAAAGTATATCAAATTATGCAATTTATTTTGTAATTTACATTGGAGTTCATTGAGAACAAGGCGGTATTTGATATTTCGTTTTATTTTACCTATTTAATTACTTAGTTGTAATAAGTGAATTACCAAAAGAAAATCAAATTGTGTTATATAAATAAGAAATTTCTTGGCGATAAATAAAATTTTATGTGATAAAATAATTATAAAGTATATAACGTTCAAATATTGAATACGAAGATAATATTATGCTCCTAATATATGAAAATAAGAATATTAAATTACAATTTACTTAATTATGCTCATTTACATTTCATGATTAATTGTATTATGCAAAATTGGGCAAATATGATTAAAGGGAAAATTTAATTTTTACAAATGAGAGTGCATAATATCGATTTGTAAGAGCGTGAACACATGTATAAAATACTTAAAGCTATTTCTTCTAAATAGTAATACTTTGATATCCTTATTTATAAATATATAAACGTGCATATGTCTATTAGACGGTAATATAAACATATAACATACCGTATGTAAAATAAAAGCTAACATTTATAAGAAAATTTTAAATGCTCTCTTTATCTCTTTCTCTCTCAATCTCTCTCTCTCTCTCCCTCTCTCTCTCTCTCTCTCTCTCTCTCTCTCTCTCTCTCTCTCTCTCTCTCTCTCTCTCTCTCTCTCTCTCTCTCTCTCTCTCAAACATGTTTTCGTTATATTAATTTGGAAAAGAAATGGTTCATGAAGTATTACTTTGTATAAATGTAATGCAATCTGTTTAAAAAAGAAAAAAAAAGAAATGCTATTTGGGTTAATTTACAATGATCATTTTTAAAGTAAAAAGTGTAAGCACATAACATTGACTTAATACGAGTGAGCGTGCGTATGTAGTATTTATTACATGTACACGCACAGAACGAGCATAATAAGTATAAAAAGCAACAGATGCGAGGTTACTGCGTAAGAAATATGCAGTTTACTAGTGCAAAGATGCAGTGCATGTAATTAATTTCATCGTGTGTTATTTTCTCAAATCATATGCTGAGTGTGTCGGATGAAGCCAAAGTACGCCTATGCTGACAGATGTATGGATGCTGCCCGGTTGATTTTTCAGCCTTTTTCAAGCGTAATATGTCCCAGATGTGGTGCACTATTAGATCTATTGCCACTGCAAACATACAATAACCAAAACCATGTATGCTTTTAGAAGATGCCATTAATTTTCTGCTTTATTTTAATGTTTAAAGCGATGATAAGTTGAAAATATAATATTATCTTTACACACCAGGCAGCATCCATAACGGCAATAAAATTTACTGAAGTATGTACGATTGATACATAATATAAATATAAGAGGTGTCCTGAAAATCCAAACTTGCACCTAAACAATTTATACAACTTATTTCAACGACAAATTATATTATCTACATTTGTAAAACAATATCGTCAATTTTAAATGCGAATAAAGGAGACTAGAATTTAATAATTAAATTTTTACACGTCTGGTGCAAGTTGGATAATTATAGGATAAGCAGTTTATTATGATGCTTGCAAAAATTAAGTTTTCATAACTATTTACTTACTAAAATAAATATATAGTAAAAGATTATCAAACAAAAACTAAATGAAATATGATCATAAATATGATATTATTTATAAATAGTTTATACGTATGGAAAAATGATCCAATTAATATCTTTACTATCTTTGTTCGAATAATGAATTGAATTGAATTGAATTTTACTCGTGGTAATATTTCATCGTATTAAGAATTTGTTTGATCGCAATATCTAATTACTGTATATATAATATAAAAATAATTACCTGTATTATCTGCTCCTCTAGGGATAATAACATCGGCAAACTTTTTGGTGGGTAAACAAAACTCTTCGAATGCTGGCTTCACATAGTTCATATATTGATTTAATACATAATCTAAATCTCTCCCTCTTTCATTTATGTCTCTGGGTACTGAAATAACAATAATAATTATTGTATATAAACGTAAGTATTATAAATACATATAAATGCGCTTATATAATATGGAAAGTTGATAAATAATACCCCTTCTAGCCAATCTGGTGTCCGAGTCTGTATCTACGAATAACTTCATATGAAATAATTCTCTTATTTTAGGAAAGTAGAAAACTAGAATTCCTTCGAACAAGACTACGTCTGCCGGGTATATCGTTGTTACCTGATCTTTCATTCTAGAAAAAGACAAAAAATTATGCGTACGCACGCGTACACATTACGCATACGCATTATAATTAATTGACACACGTACAAACTGTTGGTTCTATAATCATATACCGGTATCTGACATTTGACGCCTGCAAGTATATCTTGCAGAGTCAGCAAAATCATATCGTTATCGAATGCGTCCGGATGATCGAAGTTGTACTGTCCTTTCTCAGCCTTTAATTTCTCAGCTGGCGTAAGTTCACGATAAAAACTATCTTGGGAGATGCAAACAACTCGCCGTTGCATATGGTCCATGTCAACCTGACCCAATTTTTCCATTATACGCTTACATACGGTCGACTAAATAGAACGAACAAATAAAATATCATTATATATATATATACACATATATATCGTCATTAACATTTTAAAAAGATTATAGACCTTCCCACTTGCTGTACCACCCGAAACTCCGATTAAAAAAGGAGTTTTACCCTCGACTCCATTCATCTTTCCATTAAAACCAAAGGACATTTTACGCGTTGTGCCAGAATTTATTGACATATAAGCCATCATTGAACACTTAAACCGATAATCTGTCAACAGATAATACGATTGGATAAGCGAACGAAGATAACATAAAAAATATCAAATCTTTTTTTAACACTTTACAAGTGTCATATGTTATATGTATGAAAAATAGATAAGTACGCGCGCGCAGAGTCACGGCATTTACCTTTTGTGGATGTGTGTGTGCGTGCGTGCGTGCGTGCGTGCGTGCGTGTGTGTGTGGTGTGTATAGTTACAAAAAGTATGTAGAATACCGATGAATGTAAAAATTGTATATTGAATCTAATAGGTTATATGTATATATATGCATATATATATATATATATATAATTCACATTTGGTTTATATAATTTATTATCATCTCTTATTATCTCCGTCTAATATTTTATTTACAACAAGTATGTATAATTCGTATCACTAATATTTTCTTTTTCTTTTCATGTAATTGCAACTAGTAAACACATACATACGTTTATATATCGGAACTAAATAGGTTTCAAGACGCATATGGAACTTGACTCTAGTACATAAATGACGCAATCGTACGCCATTTTATACCACGTGACTAGAATTCGTGATAATAATTGAAAAAAAAAAAAAAAGAAAAAAAAAAAATAGAATTTCTTCGTTTAAATTAAATAGCATGCATAATCGTTTATTGCATTTTGCGCGAATAAAATGTTCCAATGATTACATTTTCAACGTTATTCGTTTTGAAAGTTCCTAACAATGAATATTGATGAATTAAAAGAAAAATGTATATTTAAAAAATAATTTCACCATGAAATATTATTGTTTTTGTTGTTGTTCTTTTCGTTTTCTTGTGGTAAGAATTATCTAAGGATTGTAATTATTGTTTTTCAGCATATTTTTATGTTTATCGGTTCGATGATAACTTTTGAACTTTATTAGATAAGATACATAGAAAAAATATTTTCTAATATTTTAATTATTAACTTGGCCGATAATATAATAAATGAATTCTCAAATGTTTAATTTACTGCAGAAAATTTCAAAGAACATGCACACTAGACACTGTTATAACTCAAAGGGAAATTACAAAGTAAGTTATATTAATTATATTTTAGTTGATAGATTATTTTCCATCGCTACGTAAGGTACGTACACATTTTATCTTTTGCGCGACATTCGTTTGGAATAATTTATATTTCTTCGAGTAATTTCATATTTTACATTTAATTTCGCAGGATGCTATCAAAAAGTTGAAAGATCTTCAAAGTAATTCCAATTATCTCAAAGCCGTCGTAAACAACTCGATAATGAATTCTACCAAATTGGAAGATACAGAGAAATATTTAATTAGGTAAACGATTATGTATATTTCTTTATTTTAATCTTTAATTTTGATAGATTTAGAATTTTAATAATATAAAATATATATATGTATATATAATTTCGGCAGGTCTGGCATTAATTTGGAGCAATTGAATAATCTTTCCGTCATACACGTAGCCGGTACCAAAGGAAAAGGGTCAGTTTGCGCTTTCGTAGAAGCAATATTGCGGATTCACGGATTTAGTACAGGTTTTTTTAGTTCGCCTCATTTAATTACCGTTAGAGAACGATTAAGGATAAACGGGTCTCCTATAAACGAAAGGGATTTTGCTTATTACTTTTGGAAAGTATATAATAAATTAGACAATGCGAAGGAATTTGAATCGGACGTACCGATGTATTTCAAATTTCTTACAGTTTTAATGTTCAACGTATTTTTATACGAAAATTTAGACGTAGCAATTATAGAAGTTGGAATCGGCGGCGAATACGATTGTACCAATATTTTAAAAAATCCTGTATGCGTAGGCATAACCAGTTTAGGATTGGATCATACTTGTTTGTTAGGAAATACGATAGAAGAAATAGCGTATCAAAAATCAGGGATTTTCAAGCCGAATACAATTGCGTTTACCGTACCTCAGAGAAAGGAAGCATTAGAAATTTTAAAAGAGAGAGCGATCGAGAGGCAATGCGCGTTACGCGTTATACCACCGTTTCGGTATTACGAATGGAAAAGCGACGTGTTAAATGATAAAACGTTGAGCGAGATTCAACGGCAAAATGCATCTTTAGCTATACAGTTGGCGGTTCATTGGATGTTATCTCGGATTAATTCAAATTGCTCTTCGACGATTAACGGTAGTAATAATATATACGATAAGAAACTTGGTAAAAACTTTGAAGAAAATAATGTAGAGGCGAGTATTAAAAGCATCGACGTTGATGGAAAAGAAACGATAGATAAGAGATATAACGCGAAATACATATCATTTGAAAAGATCGCAACCGCATTATCTACGTGTGCATGGCCAGGTCGGCAACAGACTTTAAGAGGTACTTTGTTTGATTTTTATTTGGACGGTGCTCATACTTTGGAAAGTATGGATTGTTGTATTTCTTGGTTCAATGATCAAATAGAAAACAATAATGGTAAACGATATTTGATCTTTAACATGACTGGTAAACGCGATGCATCTTCGTTCGTGAGTCGTTTGAAATGTATAAAATTTCATAAAATTTATTTCGTACCTAATATCGCTGGAATACCGGATATAGATAATCTCACGACTACCGAAATGATAGAAGAACAAAAAATTAAATGTCGAGAGCATTGCGAAATGTGGGGAGAGGAATCCCCAAGTGTCGTCAAAATTGTTGCGAACAACGTTATGGAAATTTTCAATGATATGAGGACGGAACGTGTACGCAATTACGAAACTAGCATTTGCAAAGATAAAACTCAGGTACTCGTAACTGGATCTTTGCATTTGGTAGGCGCAGCTCTTGCAATTTTAGATCCTAATTTTACGATGACTACCGAATTTTAACGTTTTCGTGCACGCGCACGCACTATGCGTACGTATGCACACATGTATGCATATGATATACGTATACATATATACGTATGATACGTATAAATAAAATGTACATGTAAATAAAATATTCTGTCCAAGCGTGTGTGTGTAGAAATATTAAAATTATATTATAACTATACAATATCGATACATTGCATTGTGATACATTTACAGTGCGTATAACGGACCATCTAAATGACTATTCGTGGACAGTTTATTTGTACTTCAATATAAACGGAATTATTTTTAATAAAACTTGAATATATATATATATATATATATATATATATATATATATATACATATATACATATATATATATATATGACAACAATTTTTTTTCATAACAAACGGAACTGCTACATACAATTTTTTTTTTTCTTTTTTTTTGGAATAGAGCATTATAAATGGGATATTAGAATTTTTCTAATTAACACAGTTAATTTAAAACATCTTTGGATGATATTCTAATTCAGATTCTGCTTCGGTGTCCGATAAACTAAGAGACACACCTGTTCTTCTTCTAAGGCGATTATCTTCGGGACTCTGTGAAAAAGATTTGACATTATAGATATATCATTTATAATAAGCTTCGTACGTAGATGTATTCGAGTATACACTGTAATGTTATTTATATAAATTGACGATTTTGTTTATAAAGAGAACAAACCTGATCTAAAATACCGGCAGTGGGTTCAGAAGCGTAGCCTACTTCTTGCGCATCCTCCTCTAAATCTGCTTCGTATTCCTCCATTTCATCCGAATCAGAGTCAATGTCCAAATCTACGTATCGGTTGCCTCTCGACACTTTGCATACCATTTGTGCTAGATCGGTAAAAGTATAAGAAGAAACGGATAGTTGATTTTCTGCTTGTTTCCTTTCTCGTAAGGCTTTAGCATTTTCTCTGTCGGCGTTAAATCTTGGAAGAACTCCTGCTTTAGATTGTCCTTCAAAATATGTTTTTCCTGCACAGAGATGATACGTACGTACGTACGTACGTACGTACGTGAAATTAGTAGATATTAGGCTTGAGATGTCGCGAATCTATCGATAGAAAATATTACATGTTCTTACCGTGTTGATATCCGACTTCTTTGATTTCGTCAAAATTGGTAAACTGAAGGGTCTTGAATTTGTCGATAGGTGGTCTGATATATTCGCAATAATCAGAATTCTTGACTTCCTCCAATTGTCTGACACAACTAACGTATGCTAATCGTGATTGGATATCTGGGAGATTAGGAACTTTGACCGGTGTTGCGAATGGATTCCAACGTTTCCACAACAACCACCACCCGGACAAAGAATCGCCATAGTTGGTTAAATCGGTGTCGTCTTGCGATCCGACGTCGATGGCCAAGATGTGATGAGCTCCTTGCCTCAACATTTCGTCAGCTTAAATAAAAAAGGCATAAAATTGATCTTTATAGCGCGCAAACTTAATAAAATATAAGCATCACTTTTAACACGCTTTTATAGAGATAATACCTGGCACGTTATTAACATAACACCCGTCGACCAAAAGATGCCCATCAAGAGGATCGCAAATAGGAGGAAAGACACCAGCAATAGTCATACTGGCTCGAATGTATCTCCATAGTAAACCTGAGTCGACTTAGCTATTCAGAATTTGATAAATGCATCTTTTATCAACGGGAGTGAGCTTATAATGTCCTTAGTGATTTTGTTTTTTCTTTTTTTCCTCTCTCTTTTTTTTTTTTTTCTTTTTCTTTTTGTTTTGTTTTCATCTACGTTACCGAATCAAATATAACTGACTACAAGATTTTGTAAGAGATATTTTTCTCTCGACCGAGAACGTTACGATTAAATTGAAAAATCTGGTCGCACAAGTATGCACGTATGCACTAAAAACATGTGCGTAACGAGTGTGCATAAGAAAAATGTTTTATGTAAAAACGAAGTAAATTTACTTTAAATCCGTTTATCATCGGTCAAAGGCATTTGTAAATTTTTTCTCAATTCGAAAAATTATTTCTTTTTCTTATTCGTATGGAAGCTCTATGTAAAAGTAGATTTATACGTTTTTACATAAACAAATTTAGTCATATTATACAAATATTACCTGGAAGGTTATTGACGTACCCGCCGTCGAGTAGGAGATGGCC
Source organism: Dolichovespula saxonica (assembly GCA_911387935.1). NCBI lineage: Eukaryota > Metazoa > Arthropoda > Insecta > Hymenoptera > Vespidae > Dolichovespula > Dolichovespula saxonica. The sequence continues at coordinate 106,385 of OU427014.1, forward strand.
ATCAACAGGATCACACATGGGTGGCATATAACCAGATAAAGACATCGAAGCCCGAATGTAACGCCACAGCGATCCTAAACACGACGAATTATTTCTTTTTTTCTTTTTTTTTTTTTTGTTTTGTTTTTGTTTTTTTACGCTTTTAATTTGTACAAACTAAAATCTTCCTGTAATCTTCTATAATGGTATATAATTTTCGAAGGAGTAAATTTGCAATGTCAAGCAAGTTTTTAAACTCTTTGTCGTTATAATTTAAATAGGAGTATACAGGAAGGTATCGACGATGACAAATACGACGTTATGTTTCCAATTAGAATGAAGGAAGCAATAATTTTGCCAATTTATAATTCATCAAAAGCGACAAAACGGAGAGTACGTCAACGGTAATTATTAAAAAAGCTCACTCCCCTAATCAAAGAAACTTGTTACACATAATATTCTATACACGCACACAATATATATATATATATGTATATATATATAAATATATATATATATATACATATACATATTTAGATAGACAGACAGATAGACAGATAGATAGAGAGAGAGAGAGAGGGAGAGTAAAAAAGAAATGCTACAAGCAGATCTAAAAAATATCTATGCATCGCATAAGAATGATAGATGGAGTTGTAGAGGATTATTTAACTAGAAACTATCATCTTAAATTTGTAATATATCTTTGTTTAAGTACAAACCATGTGTATGTGTGCGCATGCAAGAATCGGTAATGTCGGTAGTGATTGTGAAAAATGGAAGCCATAGATCTTCTATATAAGTATCTCCAAAAGTCGTTTGAATAGTTTTATTAAAATCTTTGCCAGAGAACATAGATGTCATAGGATACGTCAAGTCCAAAATTTGTCTCCACCATTGGGTCATTTTCTATAAGAAAATATAATAACACGATGATGATAATAATAATAATAATAATAAAATAAAATTTTGTTAATAATAGGCTAAAATATAATAATATTTATCAATGTTATTTCGTTTTACCTTAGACCACTCACGAGCCTTTTGCGTCGTCGTTGTTATATTTTTTTCCATACACCACAATGCACCCATAAAGGCACCGATACTAACTCCACCGACCATATCTATTGGAATACCAGCTTCTATAATAGCTTTAAGCATTCCAACATGTGCCGCACCTCTAGCACCTCCTCCGCCAAGTACTAAACCAACCGAGGTACCTGTCAACCAACGTGCCAATCTACTAAAATCGCTATGTACGTTTGGCTCAGACATTAATACTTTTGAATATAATTCATTCTGAAAAAAAAAAAAAATATATATATATATATATATATATATAACTTATTTAAGAAAGATTTAAAAAAGAGAGGAAAGTAAGGAAAAAAAGTACTTACAATTCTATATTGAGATCTTCTAGTAAACATTCGTTTGGGGCACTGAATGTGATGATGACTGGAGACCCATGATCTCATGTTTAACCATTGTACAGTGTTCGTAGGCCGTTGTCCACTTTGTTCCTTATGTAAAAGTACTAATTCCTTTTGCGTGCGCATGACCAAACGTTCTACCTCGCGTTCGGTACGTCCTATAGACGGAGGACGATCACCTAAACCCACTATCAATATACAGTCCGCTTGTCGTACGCATCTTTGAGTCCATAAGGTATACGTCGAATCGCACTGATACAAAGAGATTCGATGTTGATCCTCTTGTTGGGCTAGCCACGACGTTAATCTGTATTCGTTCATAGGTTCCATTATTGTGGTGCCTAAGGTCTGCACCACATATAAATACAATGATTATATCTTTGGAATTATATATGTATATGGTCTAGAATATGAAATATTATATCGCATAATCGGCGAGTACCTTTCGAACGACGTCCGAGGTGAGTCGTAGACAAGGTCCGATAGCGCACAACGAATGATATAATTCATAGGTAAATGCAGTTAAAGGGACATCGTCAGACACAGGAACTATAGCTACCGTCGAGAAGTTTACTTGCGCTGGTCTCGCATCGACCGTTGCAGCCGCTCTTCTATATAGAATATTTCATATATTATGTATATTACATGGTATTATGAGAGAGAGAGAGAGAGAGAGAGAGAGAGAGAGAGAGAGAGAGCGCGCGCGCTATCGCATATATACTTTACCACTTACTGGGTATCGTTGGCACCGTTCTTAGTGTGCGCCTGTTGCCACGTACCCAATATTCGATGACCGAGTAAATTGATAAGCCTCGTAACGACAATGGGATATCGTAATTTAATAACGTTGAATAAACCTTCGGGTAGTTTAGCCAATTCGGAATCTCGAACTGCCATAACGGTGGTGGATCTAGGAGTCTGCGTGACCATTTCTACGATGCCGACCAAGTCTCCTTTTCCGTATTCCGCGACGAGTTCTTTTTTCCCATTTTTATAAGTAATTACGGATCTTAGTCGTCCACTCAACACTATAAAAGTCGAATCCGATTCGTCTCCTTGACGATACACGGCTCTTCCACTTTCGAGAAACAGCCAATCCAAAGCAAAATCCACCTGACGTAAGTACGGAGATGCCATCGAATAAATTGCCAAGGGGATATAAGGGATATCATAAATATTTATGCATACCTGCCTGACGAAAGGACTCAGTCGTCTAACGACGGTATGAGCTACGTGCAATACAACGGTAGGTTGTTCGCGCATGATAGCAAAAAAGGTGGATTTGCTAAGTAGCGCGATTCGACTAGGATGTTTTGCTCTGATCGTATAAAAAGAGGGTTCTCCGGTCAATACCGCCAAACCTCCAACTATTTCCCCTTGATGCGCGCTAAACATATGAACTTCTTGACCCGCATCGCGCCCTTCCGGAACACGTTGACTGACTATTAGAGAACCGGATAATACGTATACGAGTGCAACGTCCTAAAAAGAAAAGGGGAAATATTTACAAGTATATCGTACGTTTAATTGACTAAACGAAAGATACAAATGAATCGAATTAATCGCCTACTTTATGAGATTCTTCTTTCATCAAATATGTACCCGCTGGTACTTCTTTCAGTTGAATTTTTCCATCCTTAAGAACGTTGTCATCTTCCAAACCAAGTTCTTTAACGAATGCTTCGGTTGCAATTTGCACGAGTTGTGCTTCGTCCAACTGTTGCATCGTTTCATTGATCGATTTCTTTTTAGGCGGATGAACGCTTCCAGTGTGTATAATGTCTGGTTGAGTATTTTGCGATTGGCCGCTTTGCAACGATTGATGTCCTCCTCCTCCTCCTCCTCCTCCTGCCGACAATGCCGACGAATTTGCCCAATTGGAGTCACATTCCGGTACGGTAGCGGAAGTACTCTGACACGGCTGCGAGTTCGGAGTAGTTTTCGATCTATAACGTGATATGTACGTAATAAGTGCTTCGCTTATACGATACATGTATATATGTGTGTATGTATATATAAATAAATGCGTATGACATATTCTTGTATAATAGACCTTCTATTAACTATTATAGGTATAGGCTGAGAAGTATTAGAACCGGTAGCTTCTTTGTGTGCACTATTATCGCTTCCATCGTACGGATCCAATGCAGTTGCTAAATTAATAGTACTAGGCATAGCGTCAGCGTTTGGCGCGGCAAAATTCTCCCTCGTTCTTGATCTAACAGGTGAGCCGGAAAAGGAGCTTTGCTTTTTCTTATGAGTTCCTTGATTAACTAATTCCGCGGAAAGACCTAAATATTGATGCAATGCTGTAAACGTTACGCGTTGAAGACGGACCATAATGACCTGGATAACTCGAACAAATGCATCTGGATGATCCTGAAAAACCTGTCAGGTTAAAAAGTATTCGATGTAAGTTTACAAAAAAAAAAAAAATATCTCTAATATATTATATCTAGACGCATAATAGGTATATATTATACATGTATATTACAGTTGTATATTATTTATTTTACCTCTTGAAAAGCGCTCATAGGTAATTTGACCACGACGGAATCTTCCACGGCTCTCGCGGAAACAGTTTTGTAAGTACTCGTGTGGCCGGTAAGTACATCGGTAAAACTTAAAAGACTGGTTACAGATTCTCCAGTTTTTACTAGTTTCAAAGGAATTTGAGAACCGTCGGGTCCAGTTATGAATACGTTAACCAGACCCTGTTGTACGATGAAGAGATTCTCATCCGGGTCTCCGATTTTAAATAAAATACTTCCGGCTGGTAAATTCATAATCTCCGTATGTTTACATAACGTTAGAAAAACGGGTTTCTCGAAATGACCGAATACTCTGATGCTTTGTAACATGTACAAAGCATCCGGAGGTACTCTATCTCCTGGACCATGGTCCTCTTCTAGATATTCCGCCGGTGGTTCCAATACCTGAAGATATTATATGTATGTATACACATACGCGTACACACACGTATATAGGAACGAACGTATATATCAAAAAAATTTCTATTCTTCTTACGTACCTTTAATTGTTGAGGCACGGATTCTTTTTTCAATTGCAAGAGCCTCCGCGCGAATCTCATAACGGCTCTTCTCTTTTTCCCTTGGCCGGTAGGATGTACTTGTCCCCCTATAGATTTCACTTTGCGCAACATTTTCCTTCCATAGAATAAAACTTTGTCTCTTTTTCTGAATCTCGGCTTGCCGCTGCCTACTACAAATTCTTTGACCTCTGGAAGGAACTCCTTGTTTTTCCATTTTCGTAAAATAATTATTGTTATTATCGATAGAACGAATACAATGGATAAAATAACTATGTATAGGGTCTTTGAAGTTTGATATCCTTCGATAAATGATCCGATCCATCTGTAAAAGGCGTATGATCCAAAATTCTCATTGATTTTGCTAAATAATTCAACTACCTGTAGAAAGAGAAATACATGCAAGTTATTAATTAAAATTATTTCACTTAACTTTTATATAATTTTGATCGTTACGTCTATTCTTATTAATAATTCGTTACGAAAGCGCAACATTAAGAGAAGATAATCAAAATAGATATATAATAATAATAATAGTAATAATAATATTGACAAGTATCTAACATGCACAACCTCCATAATGAGCAGTCATCTCTTCTCTGTTCTGCGCTTCCACGATGTAGGAATATGAATGAGGAACGTCACGAGAACATAAGTGGAAAAAATAGACGAAGCAGTGCGGATTGTAGGAGACACTGCAATTAAAGCGATCGTGTGTGCAGAAAAAAAAAAATAAATCTATCCTTAATCAGTAACCTTTGATACTTCGTTCGAGTCAACCAGCGCCATTTTGGTCATTGCGTGATACACACACGCACACGCACACGCACACGCACGCACACACACGAAACAGACACACACGTACATCAGGCTCATTGTTCTTTAAAAATCTCTAATAAGAATTCCAACAACTTTATTATAAAAATACTTATAACGTTTTAGAAAAAATTTACTTATATAAAAGATAATTATTTATTAAATATCAAATTGTTAATATAAATAATTAAAAGGATATTAAGATTGATCACTCACGTTAACCATTCGTTCCTTCTTTTATCGACCAACGCGTTATTACATCGGCGTCCGATATGTTCGTGCTTTCATTTCTAAGAGTAGTATAGAAAATTACGAGCTACCATAATAAGAAACGTAAAAAATTAAAAATAACTTTTGCAACGTTTCGCCTGTGGATCGGGGATAGAATATACCCGCAATATTTCTCGTTCGTCGTAAAAGGCGACTAATAGGGAATCGAGATTGTTCGAACGACAACCCAATCTCATAAAAACAAACCTATTTGTTACGAAAAACTTTAGGAAGAAAAGCTCGGCTGATGGTACTTTCGCATCGTGCATTTTATTCATTTTCGAATAAACAAACTCGATATACATTGGACGACATATCACGAATAAATCGATGTAATTATGAATAATATTACAAGCGATATATTTATATTAACCACGTTCTTAATTAATCAAATTAAGCGATTATCTTATCAAAATGTGTACGATCGGAAAAATGACATTATTTAATGTATAAAAATGAACGGTAAGCGTAACGGTAATCGTGCGATAGCGATTGGTTAATGAAAATATAAATAATTTCATTTCGAATTTGTTTATAAAATAATAAAAAATTATTTCTTTTTTTTTCTTTTTTTTCTTTTTTTTTTTAAGGAAAATAATGAATTATTGTAACAAATCGAAGAATGCATAATTTGAAATAAGAACGAGATGGAGAAAGTTTGGTATCGACCAATCGGAATGCCCGATCGGCCATCTTCTGCGCAGAACCAAAAGTTAGTTTGACGCGTCGCCGGTAGAGCGAGCTTGAGCCGAATTCCGGGCGACTTTGGACGAGCAGTCGGGTCCGGTCAGTCAGTGGTTACGGGACGACATGTTGGACGTATTTCTGTGATCGCTCGCGCGCGATAGTATTCGTGGCGCGCGACTTTTCATGTTTCTCTCGTGCGTGCCAGACGATAGACGTGTCCGAGGACAACGTCGATTGATGTGAAGTGTGTTTGTGCGAAAGGAAAGCCACTTGGAGGGTTTGGCTTTACCAAACATGAGCTGGGGTACCGAACTTTGGGTAAGCTCTTGCCTTTATGCTTTTATACACACACACACACACACACACACACACACACACACACATATACGAATGTGTACACGCACATATGTATATGTGTATATGTGTTTCTTATAGACAGAGTACCTCTCTCTTTCTCTCTCCGGTCTTCGAGTATCTTTGTATCTCACTTTTCTCGTTTCGCGAGAGTACCAGAAAGGCGTATATATATATATATATATATATATATATATAAGTATATACATATATACGGTCATTCCTCCTCTCGAGCTACTTCTGGAGAAACAGTCCGGGCGCGTTTCGCCGACACGTAATCATGGTGTGTATCCGAAAAACCAGTTCGCGGTACCTCGTTCCGACTACTTCGTCGTGCAGGAGTGTTTCGCCTTTTTGGTTGCTAGCCGTGGGCGATGTTCCTCTCTTCGTTTCTTTCTCTCTCTCTCTCTCTCTCTCTCTCTCTCTCTCTCTCTCCTTCTTCCTTCCATTTCGCTTTTACCCTCTCTCTTTTTCTATCTGGCTCCTTCTCCATCCGAGAACCGGGCGTGTGTGTAGTCTGTGCTCGGACTATCGTCGTCGTCGTCGTCGTCGTCGTCGTCTTCGTCGTCGTCGTCGCGATGCTCCTTTTGCTTCCATTCCCATGAAATCTCAGAAGGATACGGTCGCGTGGCGTAGCTCGCCGTCCGTTTTCTGACAGCCGAGAACGCCGCGTCGCGTTTTCTCTAGATTTTTTTCAAGGAAATTCCTTTTTTCCTCGGCTCTTCGAATCGCATCGCGAGAGGTCAACTTTGAGCTTTATCTTTTTCTTTCCTTCCTTCCTTCCATTCTCCTTTGGAAGAAAACTCGTTCAGGGTTCGAATCGCGCCGAGACTTTCTTTATTTGTCCGTCTCTTTCTTCTTTCTTTCCGATGGACATAAATTAGGCGACGAGAGTATCGGAACGACGCATCCGAAGAACGATATCTTTCTCCGATCTTTCTTTGATTTGACAATTTCTTACGTATATTTCTTAGAAAAGGACAGAGAACGAGACACCGGTATATCGTGTGTCGTCGTCGTCGTCATCGTATGCGTTGAAATTTTACGCGATAACGCGTAGTACATATATCGTTCGAGCGCATCGACATCTAGTACGTTACGCGAAACCGTGTGGAACGAGCAATCAAATCAACGCTTTCATGTGTGTGTACGCGATACATAGAGATATGTGCATATATATATATATATATATATATACGCATACACGCGCGCGCGCGCGCACACACACGTAGGATACAAAGTGAGGTTAGAGATCGACGAACAGAGATTTTTGCATCGAGCGTTCTCAATCGGATGCTGCGGAGGAGGGTCATGGAGGGTCGGAGGGAACGGATAACCGTAGAAAAACACGCGATTCTTATACTTTTATTTACTCGAAATATTATTCGTATTTATCGCGGATTTAATATTATCTCGTTTTCTTTCCGTAATGACGTCAAATTCTCTTATCCGTGCTAGCTCGAATTCTACCGTCGACATACTTATATAGCGTTTATCTCTTTCTTTCCTTCGTGATTCATTTAAAAAGCGAGCGCACGTCGTGCGAGTGATACCGTGAACTTTGATATATGTATATCCATATCGAAAAAGTGTTGGAGTATTTAGAAATTCATAAACGATTGCATTTGAGGTAAACACGATTGGGACATGTATACGATCGATCTGGAAGAAGCGAGGATAGGTTTTCGGTCGATCTCGAAGTAATTCGAATTCGAGTTCGAGTTCGAGTTCTCGAAGAGAGGAGACCGAGAGAGAGAGAGAGTGAGTGGTGGGGGGGGGGGGTGGGAGAGGGAAGAGGCACGGTTACGCGCGAGTAACTCGTAGCGATTCTATCGGTGGTGGTTCTTCTTTCGCACGCGTAGGTCGTTCCAAATTCCTTCGATCGTATGTAGTACACGTTCGTATATATCTCTTCGCCTCTCTCTCTCTCTCTCTCTCTCTCTTCTCGAATTCGACGAAAAAGAAAAAAAAGAAAAGGATCGTGCACCCACCCGTAGCTCGCGCATTGTCGCGCAAAGGGTAACCGAAGGAACGACGATCTCTCCGAGCAGCTTTCTTTTTAAATTCCAGACGAATTATTTCTTCGACTCGTCGTAAGACGCGTCCAACGCTTATTTTACTATTCGTGTATTTTCATTTATTCCAAGGGTATATAAACTCGAAATCTTTCCTTTTATTTTTCTTACGAAGAGAGGATACTTTTTAGGTTAGCTTTTTACGATTATACGACCAAGAGACCGACGCGATTTAAAATACTTTCGAATGAATTTGTTTAAGGCTCTGAGACCTTGGCATTTAACGAACGGACCATATGTAATAATGAAACGATACTATAACGATCGATGGGATAATTGATCGGTGATGGAATAATTGGAATAATTATACGAGAAAAGCTTCGAAATCCGTTCACTTTTGTTTTTCAATTTAGAAACATCGAATGCGATAAAATGTAGTTTAACGCTACGTCTATTCCTCGTATATATCTCGATCATCGATCTAACAATAAGAATGAATCGGCGAGCGAGCGAGCGAGCGTACACCTTGCATGAAATTTCTTCTCGTTCAATGTCATCCTCGTACCGCTCCCTCCATGATGGTGCCGCGCGCGTACTCTCTATAAATAATTCATTCTTGCATACCGCATCATCATTTTTCCTCTCCTACCGATGATTCTTTACCACCCGGTATATGCATTCCCGCGTTTCCTTTAGACTTTGAATTATCTCCATTTAAAGTTAACAATTATGACATTATCGTAATATCGCAGTATCTGTAAACGCAAATATCTTTAAGATCGCTTTGAAATTCGTCCATATATATTTGATACAAGTGATAATAATAGTTGGTAAAAAATTATTATACGATTATGTTTGAAAATAAACGTGCGTCGAGCTGACAAAATCTCGCATTCATTCTTCAAAAAGAATCCCCATTCGTATTTTTAAATAAGAGGCGGCTGGCGAGGGCCGTCCGTCGCGCGATTTCGATCGAAGCGCCAATTTTCAAAATAATTACGCATTCCGACTGTACCATAAACGAGTATTATCGCGATTCATTGACGTTTTACTTCTTGGAGGCACTCGTGAATCATGACACAGGACGCGTTCACGTTTAACCGCTAGTCGCGCGACCGTTCCTTCAAAAAGAAACATGTGTATACGCGCGTACGAGGGGCACACCTCGCGCGCCTCTCCTCTCTTTTTTTTTTTTTTGATGCTTTCGAACCTATCCTATCGTGTCCACCGATTTTATTTTTATTTTTACTTTTATCTTCTTATTCGATCGAATCGACTCGCAGGATTATCGATGCCTTCAAACGCACTATATTTATCGATAATATTACTTTTGGTATGATCGGAACAACGTTCTTTCCGGTCGATCGAGAGTCTCGATAGAAGACTCTCGATAGAGAGCTCGCTCGAACGAACAGAAAACTACCGCAACGTCGTAAATGCTGGCGATTAGTAAATTGGAATGTCAGAAATACCGGTACGCTGGAAATACTACCGAGAGAGGGGGAGGCGGGCCTTGCCTAGGCACCTATGGACATTCTCTCTCGTTCGTCTGCTCGTGTGCGTGTTGACATGAGAGACAGAGAGAGGAGGGGTAATATAGAAAAATATGTTTCACCGTGTTGTTACGTCGTCGTCGTCGTCGTCGTCGTCGTCCATCGTTAAGAATAATGCCATTAATAATGCCAAGAGGCATTTTTAATCGCATCGTATGTGTTTAATTAATAATTAAAGACCCGAATAAAGTTATTGTAGTTTTATTTATATAATAATTATTTATAAAGAAAACTTGATTCTTTCGAATTTCGCGCTTCGACGTCACGATGTCACGTGACGACGGTACCCACCGCCATATTTCCAAATTACTCGGCGCGCGATTATACGAAAAGAAAATTTTATTAAATAATAAAATAAAAAATAGGCTAGAAATCGCAGACGTCGATTTTAAATTATTCACATTTGCAGTTTTCTCTTCTCTTCTCTTCTTTTCTTTTCTTTTCTTTTCCTTTTTTTGTAATAGTTCTTGAAGATGTAAAGCGATTAAACGTTTGCCCATGACATCGACAACTTTTTCCGGATCACCTACGCACGACTACTTTATATAGTAACACCTCCGCGAATCTTATTATACTGCTCGCGGAGAAAATGGAAATCGAATGACGACGAAGGAAATTCGCGAAGGTTATGATACACGTGCGACTTTCTCCGTAACAACGAACGAAATTATAGGATTGTCGTTTCTAACACGTTTGGAACGCAATATCAAAGTTCTTTTTCATGACGTAAGAATCGTGCGACGAGATGACAACGTTAGGTTGTTTTTAAAACATAATATATTAAAGGAAGGAATCGAAAAAAATGGAATATTTAACATCGACAACGTCGAGAGGAGAACATTCTAATAAAATTCAAGGGGAGGGGGGAAAGAACGAGGACAAAAAAATATATAAATATCGTGAACTGCGTTCGCATTTATACGAATCGTTATGTATTCTCAACGTAGCTACGTGGTTAAAAGTGAAACTCGTCTGACCAAAACGCAAATGGCGAACGCGAACGAGCCAATAAGAAGGAACGAACGTACTTGAAATTTCTAAAGAATATTAACGCGCAGGATCGTGGGGAGAAGCGTCGATGGATCGATATCGATGATTTACTTCGTATCTAGCCATAATCGCGATCGTAACACGCTCGACGTACATTTTTCTCGTCTTATCTCATTTTCTTATCGACAGTCACTCTTTCTTCTTTATGCGCATTAAGAAAATTGTTTTTACGTCGTCTCGAAATTTCGAGTTTTGACCCGTTTTTTATAAAGGGAAGCCACGCGACAGGTGGTGGTCCGCTCGTCGTACTTGAAAATGTGGAGATGCACGAATTTTCTTCTTTTCATACGCACTCCTATTTTTACTTAAAAAATCATGATAAAGATAAAAGAAATTCAAAGCCACGTTGTAAAAAATTTATTTTCTTTTTATTTTTTCGTTGCGATCGAATCGATTAATTCTCATGATCGGAAGACCGTGAACGCATCGTAAAAAAGAGGTTTATTCCCCATGAGATATCTGGCACGTGTAGGAGAACATGGGAAAGGAAAAAGAAGTAACGTAGCGAGACTTTCCTCCTCCTCCTCCTCCTCCTCCTGCTTCTCCTCTTCTTTTTCGAGAAGGAGTGAGAGAGAGAGAGAGAGAGAGAGAGGGAGAGAGAGAGAGGAACGGTATGTAACGATCGTTCTGCGTTACGATGCGCATCCTCGCATACGTACGTGCGCGATTCTAAATACGCAATCGCGTAAAGATGTGTGTGCCGTGCATTCTAACGTGACACGATCCATGGGATTAGCATTGCAGCCTCCGAACTACGTGGAAAATTACTTACTATTAAGTGTGTGCGTGCGTGTGTGTGTATCTATCGGACGTCATATTTTTATGTAATTTTTTTTTTATTTTTAATATCATTGAAAATTATACTTAAACGGGGGAAATTATCTTTTCCAAATTTTTGTTTTTCATAGTCGGGCATATATATTTAGAGCATTTGTATTTTTTATGGTCTCATGCACAAAGGTATTTGTAAATATGAAATTTATAACGTTGCGAAGTCTTGTTACCTTTTCTCGTGCATTCCCACGTTCTGTATATAGGAGAGAGAATAAACGCAACCTAGTAACGTGCTACGAATATTTGTGTGTGCATATATTCCTGTGGATATCGTCTAGTAGGTTCGACGACGAATTTTTCCTTATTCCTTTTTTCTTTTATTTTCTTTTATTTTATTTGAAAATAATTTTTTTTCGATAATACAGTTTTATTCGTCGATAATTTGAAAGTATATCTGTTTTTGACAATAACAGCTATGTTTAAAGTAAACCCAGTATACAATAGTAGACACACAATATATTTTGAAAAATATTCGAAAAGGATCGAGACATTGACATTTGACAAAAGCATCGAGTCGCAAACGCGTGCGCGCGATGGCGCCAGTATCGAAATATCGATAAATCGCCGTTCATGGTCACGTGACAAGCTACGAGAAATACATTACTACGAAAAGATTTGGCGGGAAAAATGGTCGAAGACGAGGCATATCGTTGAAGGTATTTTTATAGACCTCCTCCTCCTCCTCCTCTTCTTCTTTTTTTGAATCTTTTTTCCTTTTTTTTTTATCTCTTTTCGATTTAAAGAAGATAAAGTTCGTTCTTTGTGAAGCCGAGGATACGTACGAAGTAGAAGAAGAAGAAGAAGAAGAAGAAGAAGAAGAAGAAGAAGAAGAAGTGGCGAGGCAAAGAAATCTCAGGGATTCCGGAGAGAGGAGAGGCACTCCTTCTTTCCTTAACTAGCGTGTCCCTCTTGCAGCCGGTTTTCGCTCTTCTGTGCTTCGAGACTAGCTGCGTCAGGACCGCATTTCCTTTTTATTTATTTTTTTTTATTACACACACACACACACAATTTTTCGTTTATTCTTCCTTTTCTCCCTTCTTTCTTCCAGCGTCGGTCGAGGTGGTCGTCTTTGAAACGATAAAATGATAATTTCTTTTTTTTTTTTTTTAGATCATTTATTTATTTTCTAAAAAGAAATATCGAAAGCGAATCGTTTATTTTGTCTAAACTATTGGAGGCCGACCTTGATTCTTCTTTCAAGATCGTTCTCATAGAATCCTTGATGAAATTTTCATTCTTTGTCGAATATAAACGAGATTTCCATATAGATAGAAACATTTAAGTATGTACGTACATATAACACCGAGTCTCCGCCTGTCTCTACTCGACGTAGAAATTATTTTGGAAGAAAGAAGCGAGTATTAAAAATTCGTGGCTTTTTCGTAATCGGTATAAATTCGATTTCCGAATGGAAAAGTTCAACTTAACTTTTCTCTCTTTAAAGATTATTTTTCGATACTTCATTTCGTTTATTTGTAATGAAACAACTTAATTTAATCAAATCTTCATCCTCTTCGTTGTAGTCGTTAAGTTAGTAAGAGAGTGCGTTCTTGGCTGGCTGGTATTTATAGAGATTCGGCGCGATGCGTGGGCGGGGCAAGTTCGCAAGAGTACACACTCTCTCTCTCTCTCTCTCTTTCTTTCTTTCTTTCTTTCGTTCTTTCGTTCTTTCTTTCTTTCTTTCTCTCTTGGATATCTGCTGTATCGGTACTTGAATGAGAAAAGAGAGGGGAGAAAGAAACAACAAAAAATACAACCTTCACATCGCGCGCGCATGACATGGAGATAGACACGATAGAGAAAATTCAATAAATATGATGCTAGGCAATATTTCTGTAATATTAGGACATACAGAGTGAACCGAAAAGTTCTCGGCTTGCTTTTAAAAATCGATTATTCTCTTACAATTCAAATTTTCAGCGAATATATATATATATATTCGTACGTATGTATATATATATATATATAAAGAGAGAGACGATAAAATTCTTTGAACATGATACCTAGCTTTGTGACAGAGGAAGCATGGTTGGAGAAAGGGTTGAAAAGGTTCCTTGACACGATACATGTAACTCTGTGGCGATACGGTACGTTGCATCTCTCTCTAGCTTTGTAGTAAACGATTCGTTGTAATCGTATAAGCAACGAAGCCCGTCGTCTTTTCTCTAAGCAAACTTATCGGGTTTTGCCTTAGAATCCTTCTCTTTACTTTCTCGAATCGTGTTAAGGACACCGTCGATCAAATCAAATCAAATCAAATCAAATCAAATCAAATCAAATCATATCATATCATATCATATCACATCATATCATATCGAATACATATTCGTTCGTACGTATGTACACGTATCTATATATCGGGAAGAAAAGTGTAGGATTCTTTTTATTGCGATCATTTTCTCAATTCGCATGATCGCAATGTATTTCTTGTGATTACGGTCAGTCTGAAATAAAAAAAATAACGACGCAGTCTTTCTCGGTTACTATCTACACCTTATTTAACTTTACATGTGTCGTTGTCGGGCATGCGCGTTTGTGTACGTACATGTGTACACACACACACACACACACACACACACACGTTGTTTATTCTCAACGTCGGTACAGATGTAAAGATACGTAGCTGTTCTCTTGCGTAAGAAGTCAAGTGTACGTTCTTTTTCTTTCCTTTTTTTTTTATTATTATTTTGGTTCATTCTAAGATTCGATAAATGTAGTTCCGATACGTCATTTTATATTACTACATACTTTTTATTTTCTTTCTTCTTTTTTTGCTTTTGGCGCGCGCGTCCGTGCACGTGTAAGAGGTTTTAGTTAGTCGGTCGATAACGTAGGAAGTTTTAAGAAAAGATATCGAAAATACCGTAAAATATTTTATTACGATTAAAACGGTAATGGTATTAACAGAGTAATCGGAAATATAAGTAGCGATTTATAAAAAAGAAATAGGATAGATGGAATACATACGATACCATTACAGTAACAAATAAATAACGTCAATATTTTTCGATTAAAAAAATAATGAATTATACAGAGAATTATTTATTTACATATAGAATATCACAAATTTCGAAACTGTTTTATTAATCGATACGGGAAATCTTAATTTTCAATACGATTACAATTTATAATTTATATTTTATTTCATTCGAAACGGCATAATATCGCGTTCTAGATACAACGAACGAATAGCTCGAAATAACACCTACGTTCGTTCGTTCTTATCAACGGCTGCATCCTCCAGAGATATCGAAGTTGAGATTATTTTGAAGTTCCGTTTTCTCTTTCTCTCTCTCTCTCTCTCTCTCTCTCTCTCTCTCTCTCTCTCTCTCTCTTACTATCTCATTTTCATGTTAGAACAACGTTAATGACAAATCACTAACTGTGGATGATTCACAGGAGAGTTACTATTAAAAAAGTATACGAAAAGGTCGATGATTCATTGCGTTGCATGTGTGTACGTACGTACGTACGTATGTATGTATGTATGTATGTATGTATGTATGAATGTATGTATAGATATGGAATGATCACGTAGCCTTCGAGATAACGAGTGTACGACCCTAACTCATGAAAAAGTGATTTCGAGTAGAGACGGAGTTTGACGAGGGCACTCGACGCTTCGAGGACGGGGTTGTATCGTTTATTCGTATCGGGGTGTGCAATATGTATTTCGAGAATGAATATAAATAGTCGAATCGATCAACCCCTTTACGATGTAATTCGATCGAGTTGAGAGATGTCGAATCCAAAGTTATGTGCCAAAAGAAATGTTTATTTAATTTTTTTTTCCTTTTTATAATTATTCACTTTATATATTGACTTTATCGAAGATTAAAATTCAATGATCGCATCGATGCGTCGTAAAGACAAATTCTTATGAAAATGTGATTTGTATCGTTGCGTTTAAATTTATCACGAGAGAAAGAGTAGCATAAAACGTAGATTCTTTGTAGAAATTTCTTAGACGTAGCTGCCTAGCCTGTCATTTACCTCATCCTCGAATTATATTCTTGCGCCATTGATGGAACGATTTGCTAAGAGATCTGCGTCATCCGTTTTGATCGAGCTTTCGTAGAACGGAATGAGACGGCCGCTGTGTTTTATCTCCTTTCGTCCTCTCCTCTCTCTCCCTCTCTCTCTTTTAAAATAACACTAATAATAATAATAATAGTAATAGTAATAGTAATAGTAATAGTAATAGTAATAGTAATAGTCGGAAGAAGAATAAAAATAAATAGGAACTTTGATTTTGCGCGGGGACCCTTCGTCCTTTGATACGTCCCTGTCGTGTTGCAAGTTCTTACCGCAATAATACCAACTGAAATATTTGATTCGAGCATTGGTAGCATTTGCGAGTCGATTACAATTCTTGACCTGCGACAACTTCTCGAGTATTCGACCGAACGTTTAGGTAATTTCTAATGATTTCTAACGTCCATTAGATTTATATCGACCAAGTTTTCCATAAATAATTATAGATAGGATCGCGTATATATATATATATATATATATATATATATATATATATATGTATATCATTTGATAAGATTAACAGAAAAATAGAATGTTAAAAGTTTGAATTGAAATTCGATCGGTAAAAAGAAGAAAGTCGAAATGTTTCGATCGCGAACTTTAGTTGTTGAAAAAGAAAAGAAAAGGAAAGGAAAGAAAAAGCGACGTCCTCCAGACAATCGGATTCGAACGTAAAAGGGTGTAAATATAAATCGTTTCGCGTCGAATGCGATTCAATTTATCTTTGATTACGCTCTCTGCGCACTTGTGCGGAGACGTCGGACCCGATTTGCGAGGCCGCTATTAAAAGCTTCGAGAGGAAGCATCTGTTTATGCTTGGGTGAAAAGAAAGCATTCAAATTTCGACATCATCCCGTAAAGATGACTCGATGAAAGTTCGTAGACAACAAATTTCCTTCTCTCTCTCTCTCTCTCTCTCGTTTTTCCACGCAATCTTTCTTCAATCCCATAAATTCGATAACGAGTCGTAGTACTTTGGAGGAAGAAGAAGAGGACGTCTCGTAACGAGAATCCCTGTGACGTGATTGTAACGCGTCGAAGATGAACGATTTATTTCGTCAGAAAAGAAATAAAAAAATAACATATGCATCCATCTAAAAGGAAGGTCTTCTTCGTAGAGCTTTCACGGAGCACGAAGACGATTTCCTATCGTTTCTTTTCTTTTCTTTTCTTTTCTTTCGTACGTTTACTTTTGAACGAGGACACTCGTATGTACCTTAGAATATATTGATATAGTAGGGACAGGGCGTTTGCGACGTAAAATCTGCTTATTAAATGCAGTTAGCATGGTTTCGCATTTTAGTGGATAAACGAGCTATAATCCTCTCTCTCTCTCTTTCTCTTTTATACGAAGAAAGAGGGTGAAACGGAGGGCCAGGAGAGAGAAGAGCTCACGTCGTCGTCGTCTTTTCTCTTCGTGCATGCTGCCTACGTTTCCGATGGTCCTCGTATAACACGTATTTCCGTCCGTCTCTCTCTCTCTCTCTCTCCTTCCTTTTCACTTTCTCTCTCTCTTTCACTCTCTCTCTCTCTCTCCATCGAGTGGTAGTACGTCGGTATAGAGAAATGCAGGATCGATAGGGCGGAGGGTGGAGCACCCCAACGCAATTTCATGACTCATAATGCACACTCCGTTCGAACCCGTAAGCTTTCTCTCTCTCACTCACTCACTCTCTTTCTATACACGCTTTATCCTTGGCTCGTCTATTGTCTTCGCACGCCTTCCTTCGTGTTATTTTTATTACGAAATTACGTAGCCACGATTCGAGTGTCCGACGATTGTACTCGCTCATTAACCATTCGGTAAATTCGATTAGATTTTTTCCTAGGGAAATTTATGTACGATGATTTATTTCTTTTTTTATTTCTATTTTTATTCTTTCCTCCGTATCGCATTAATTTGCAAGGGTTAACGAACAGAATTTAAATCGAATTTAATTTATCGATCGATAACAAAATATTACAGTTCGAGTGTGATCAATTCTCTCGTTTATACGTATTATTAATTTATAGAAATAATAAGTATCGAAATTTAGGATAAAAGATATGAAATCGATAATTGGAAAAAAATCAGAGTTGGTATTCGATCCAAAGAGAACGTCGATTTGGAATATTTCGAGATCGAAGGAAAATCGATGGATAAACGTCCTAAACAACTTTTCATTTATTTTCCGTAGAAATAGTCGTCGTTCCTCGAGTAGAACAATTCGAGGAACGTAAAGTAACAACAGGTTCTGTTTCGAGTGTCTCTTCCTCCCCCTAAACTTTGGCTACCTGCCTCGCGTACAATCCAGATAACGCGAGAACCTAAAATGTTATCACGTTCTTTTTCTCTCTTTCGTCTATTTTCTTTCCTTTTTTATTTTTTTTTTTTTTTTTAAGGCAAAATAGAGTCAAGGACGGTCTTTGTGACGCCAGAAGAATCAAAGTTTCGACTCGGTCGATACATCGAAAAAGTCGAAAAATGAAATCTCCGAATCGACCAACCAAAACTTTAGCGACTAATCTCGTTTTACGACTAATACGAGAGCTTAGAATTTTATCTTACTCCATATCTCTCTCTCTCTCTCTCTCTCTCCCTCTCTCCCTCTTTCTCTTTTCACTTATATATCTACTACGTGTATATATCTCGTTCGAAAGAAGGACAAACTCGAGAACGGCCTTTGTGCCGTTCAGAAGGTTGGATCAACGTGCAAGTGCATCGTTTCCCGAAAAGGTCGAACCAGGGTGACTCATCGTAAAATAAAGAAAGACGATCGAGAGAGAGAGAGAGAGAGAGAGAGAGAGAAAACATATGTATATACGTCTGCTCGAGGCCGCGCAGGCGGTGCGTTTTCCACGTATCGACCTGCGGGACAGCAGAAACGACAGGGATTGGTCGGGCAAAGGGCCGCTTTACGCCCGTTCACCCGGACTTTTCTCGTTAGAAATCGATTAGTGACTGGAGGAAGACCCCATTTTTTTTTATTGTCAACCATCTTTTTTCCTTTTTTTACTCCGTCGGTGAAATAGTCATTTTCCGAGCTCACCGTATCACGATATCACTTTTCGAATCGATCTCGAAAGTTTCTAATCTCGTTGTTGCAATTTGTATGATAGAGCGACAAAAAATGTATACATGTATGTATGTATATCTCATGGTTATCAAGTTATTAGAAAGTTGAAAAGTTAAAAAACGAAATGTTACATATACTACCACTTTCTTTCGAATTTATTGCGCGTAGTGTAACCGACCACGGAAGTCTACCGTCTATCCATCTCTTTCTCTTTCTCTTTCTCTTTCTCTCCCTGCGTTGGCAGCGTTTGTATAGCTGCGTCGAGTGTCGTGAAACGCAAGTACGTGTATATGCGTGTACAGGGTGCTTCGGTTTACTACACAACGCACTCGTAACATCTCCCTTGTTCCGGACGATACGATAAGACGACGTTCGTTTGATCGAGAACAAACGACATTTCGATTGATGTAAATGACTGATATTTGAAGAAAAGGATCATTGCGTTTGCATCGTAATATCGCGAGAATACGTACGAAACGATGATCCAAGAAGACTCTTGAATGACCATTACGTACTATTCGTCGATGGAAATGAAAGTAACGTGTTTCAAATACCAGCGCGCACGGACGGAACACACACGCACACACACACACGCGCGCGCGCGCATCTATGTATGCACGTATTTGGAAACACACGATCATCAGCTTCTGCCTCGACTACTCGTTAATACGTACTTACACGTATATACATGCACGCGCACTCCCGCACGGGGTGGGGGGAGAGAAGAATGGTACCGTTTTGTCCTTAATCCGCAACTAGCGTAAACGTAGAAAGACACTATATCGCGTCCTTGAACGATCGAGCCTCGCATTCTCCATTTCTCGTTTTGTCGTCCAAGTCCTTCAAACTTTCTCATTGGAAAATTCATAAAAATGAACCGTCGTTGCGCGTGACCAATTAACGAAATATATCGTTAGGATCGTTCGTATCGGTGAAATTAGTGTTTCGTTCGAAAACGAATAGTCGGGTTATCCGACTATGGAATTTATCGAAACGTTTAGCGTCGTTCGCATCGATGTATCTCTTAGCGATTTCGAAGAATGATAAAGAAGAGCGAGCTACAGGTTCTCGTTAAGTGCTCCAAGTTTCACTTTTCGTGCCGCGTCGCTAAATATCTTACGAAATTCTTCATTGTGGAGAACTAACGTGAAAAACTTGTTTCGCGTGTGCGCAAGATATTTTTTTTTTCTTCGACTCGTTCGATCATAGGATATTATTGTCTTAGCAATAATACCAGTAATGAGAATATAATAGGTTCTTTGAAGAACGTTCAAATTCCTTTCTTATCGACTTTTTATAACGCCGTTAATCCCAATCAATAGAACATACATATAGATATATATTTGTTTTGTTAATCATTCCAGGACCAGTTCGACAATCTATCCCATCATACGCAAAAAGGGATAGACTTTCTCGAGAGATATGGACACTTTATTCGCGATCGATGTGCCATCGAGGTGGAATATGCAGCCAAGCTCAGGTATCCAACGATCATTTATTTATTTACTTGATTATTTCTCGAGTCGCGTATGTATGCATATGTATACATATATATATATATGTATGTTATATATACATATACACGCTGCGTATACCACGTATGGTAAGAAGGAAACTTTGTTCAAAGTTAATACATTAATACTTTGAATGGAACATCCTGTATAATAAGCGAATCTCACGCACCCTACAGAGTTCAGGGACTCCGTTTGTAATGTTGGTAATATTGTATTAAAGGTCCCCTTGTTTGTTCCCTGAATGCCGGTCTATGTAGCGTGTATTACATACTTTTGTTGTCTATCGGGTGTGTCTCTCTCTCTCTCTCTCTCTCTCTCTCTCTCTCTCGACTTGGTACGTACGTGTGTGCGTGTTAGACGTCTACGAGAATACGTTTTACCCGTGTGCGGCGCGTTGATAGTCCTTCGGTCCGTTTAGTTTCGTCGCTATCTCGATGTAGATAAATCGAAAAAGAACCTCTACCCGTAGACTATTTTAGGATACAGCTTGGGTTATCGTATGACGAATCGCCCGTTAATTTTTTCCTCTTTCCTTCTTCCTTCGAAAGAATCGATCTTTATTTTTCGTTCGGTACGAGCGTACGTCGCGTTGCATCATGCGCGTCGCATGCATGTGCACACCGATTCGACGCGATCGACTTTAATGCAGTACGGTACCACGCGTCTCTTTCTATATTTGCATAGGATCGTACGACGATTATATGCTTTTCCTTTTCGTTTTCGTCTCTATATCGATAGAAACGTACCGTTCGCGTTGTTTCCAATTATTACCTTTCTTTACATTTTCTCTAAATTTCCCAATCGGATAGAAATGTTATATCACTTGTCATTTGATTCTTTATTAATCTAAAATCTCGAGTTTCGAAAAATATACGACGATTCCAACGATAACGACTAACGCAAACGATTATAGACAAAGCGCGATTGTTTCGTCGACGATACCAAGCTTTGCTCATAAAACTCGAAATCGGTTGGGTTTAAAGTCACATATCCAAGCCAATAATATTGTTCCGTTTCTCTTTGCAGACGCCTCGTGAAGAGTTATCAACCGAAAGAACCGAAGAAGAAAGAAGAGGAGGAGGATTATAAGTGAGTACCAGGCAGTCTTGGACACGTAAGAAGACGAGCGTGCTCTCGTGATGTTCGCGTTATGAGACTCTCTCTCGCTCTCTCTCTCTCTCTCTCTCTCTCTCTCTCTCTCTCTCTCTCTCTCTCTCTGTCTCTCATTGGATGCTACAGAACCGTTCTTAATGATCGTTTGTACGATGACCGACGTTGTTGGTGCAAAGAAAACAAAATATATTGGGTCGACTTGAATTTTTCTTTTTATATCAAATCGAATAAGTTTTTTTATTTCTGCAAAGAAATTATTCCGTCGAAATTGAAAGAGAGATTATTAATATTAATGGAAACTGTATCGTTGTAACGAAATATTACAAAAATGTATGATTTCCTTCGAAAGAAATAGAGGTAGAAGATCTTGTACGACGTTAGATGTCTTAGGTAGAAAAAGAGAGAGAGAGAGAGAGAGAGAGAGAGAGAGAGAGAGAAAAGAGAGATGCTATTTTGTATATTTCTTCGTAGATACAGCCCGTGTCGGGCGTTTAAATTGGAATTAAACGAAGTGAACGACCAAGCTGGGCAGAGGGAGGTAATCGCAGAAAACTTGCAAGCCACCGTACTGCGGGAATTGAACATACTCGTGAAGGATTTCAAAGAAGATCGTAAAAAGTATTTGCAAGAGGGTATCAGATTGAGGGCAGCTTTGGCTGGACAAATCGGTAATTTGGAACGAGCTAGAAAAGCGTACGAGAAGGCTTTTCGCGAAGCGGAAAGAGCCGTTGAAAATTATCAGAGAGCAGACGCCGATTTGAATCTTTCTAGAGCGGAGGTATCTGAACGTACTTTTTCCTAACGTGTTTCTCGATAATACATCCTCGCTACGTCAAAGTAACATCAGTCAACGTCGTTCATGTTCGTTCTTTTTTTGTTTTTTTTTTTTTTTTTTTTTTTTTTTTTCCCCAATTTATTTCAACAGGTAGAAAAGCAGAGGATGAACATGACTCTGAAAACGCAACAAAGCGAGGAGGCAAAGACGGAGTACGCGAATCAGTTGCAAAAGACAAATGACATGCAAACGTTGCATTATCATACGTCGATGCCGGAAGTATTTCAACACCTACAGGTAGTATTCTCTCTCGATTATCGGAAATATTTGGAGATATTAACGTTGAATCGTTTGAATCGTATCCGTTTTCGTCGTAGGAATTGGACGAGAAGAGAATAAAAAACATGCGAAATTATATGATCAAGTCGGTGGAAATAGAACGCGCGGTTGCGCCAATAATCGCCCAATGTTTGGATGGAATCGAAAAGGCGGCGAATGAGATTAACGAGAAGGAAGATACGTTGTTGGTTATCGAACGGTACAAGAGCGGTTTCCAACCGCCAGGAGATTTTCCGTTCGAGGATCTTTCCGTTGCCAAGACGTACGACAGTAACAGCCAATTGTCGCAGCCCGCGATGCAGCCCATACACAATCATCTGACGGTAAAGGGAACTGTATCCGGTGGGAAGATCAAAAAGAGAGTTGGACTTTTTGGAATTTTTAGTAGCAATAAGGTGAATATTTCTTTCTTCCAGTCATATACGTTTGATCACTAATTCAAACCTCGTTCCATATATCGATGCAGAATTTATCTCAAAAACGTAAGGGCTATGGTGGGGAATATGACGAAGCATGCTGTCAATTTTCTTCTTTCTTTCTTTCTTTCTCTCTCTCTCTCTTTCTTTCTTTCTTTCTTTCTTTCTTTCTTACCCTCGGTTATCTCGGATATGTACATGTGTATACATATATATATATATATATATATATATATATATATATATATATATATATATATATATATATGTTTGTATATGACACCGTCGAAAAAAGAAGAAGAAGCTTGTAAATTTATGATGCACATTGTTGTTTTACAGCAAGCATGCATTTACAGTGAATTTTATTCCTTCCAACGAGTCAAAGTACACATTCTTCTCTTTCTTTTCCTTTATTTTCTTTCGTAGCGTCACCAAATTTAGATATTATTTTGCTTTATTTTATTACATTCTATTTTGATTATGAATATATATATACGTAGACGATATTCGTTGCATTGATTTTTCGTAAGAGAATGTAACCTGTTTTTCTTTCGTATATTTTATTAATTTGGTGGACGGTTCGATCTGCCTGTGGTCTCTATCTATCTTGTTTCCGATCGTCCATGGGCTATGAATTTGGATATTATCGCATTTAGTAAGTACACCGTAGATGGCTTGATCGTCCGTCATTTTGCGATCTTAACTTGATTCCTGCACTTTTAATACTGTCATCGTGTGAGTTTGTTCGTCATTACGAATGTGTCTTATCTCTCGAAGAGTAAAGGTTCAACGCAATTAATCGATCGATCGATGGAATCTTATTGAGAGCGTACAACGCCAAAAGTATACCCCCGTTTGAATCTTTACTCGTTACGTTAATCATCGAAATACTACTTCCCCTACTTATATGCCGAATGAAACGCTTTTGGAATTTGTTTCATGCGAACAACAGAAGTTGATCGAGGTGTGCATAGCTTTAAAGGTCTGTCCTTCTCTATACAAAATGGCCATTATTTTTGTTTTTTAATAAACATCC
Organism: Dolichovespula saxonica; assembly: GCA_911387935.1. Lineage (NCBI taxonomy): Eukaryota > Metazoa > Arthropoda > Insecta > Hymenoptera > Vespidae > Dolichovespula > Dolichovespula saxonica. The sequence goes on from OU427014.1 coordinate 130,703, forward strand.
TCCTTACGCTATTCGTTCCTTTGAAACCATTACTCGTAAATAATTATTTTTTTTTTCTCTCTTTTTTTTTTTTTTTTTCTTTTTCTTTTTAACTTCACGCGTTTCATCCAGTTCTAGGCATTATTAGCGATATATAGAAACACGCACGAACGATCGTAGCTCAAAGAAATCTACCAATTTATGTTTTGTCGAATAACAGGATTGCTGCGTAATGCGTTGCATTTGTGACATGCTTTTTTTTCTCGCGTAGTCCTCCATATCTCGCTCGATGTACTTTGGTCGTTGTACTTTATAATTATAGAAATTGGAACATTTCAGAACAACGTGCCTGGTTATGGCGACGGCGCGAAGGAGGACTGTAGCGATTTACCTCCTAATCAACGGAAAAAAAGATTGCAACAAAAACTCGATGAGATTCAGGCCAAGATTCAACAGGAAACTGCGGCGAGGGACGGTTTGATGAAGATGAAAGGTGTCTACGAGCAAAACCCAGCGTTAGGCGATCCTATGAGTATAGAAGGCCAATTGAATCAATCTAGCAATAAATTGGACAAACTCGGTGCGGAATTGGCCAAGTTCCAAGGATATTTGGAGGAAGCTATGCGCGCTGGCGTTAGCTTGTCCAGGTAGGGTTTTCAAAGAAAAAGAAAAGAAAAAGAGATCTTCGATCGAACGGTATATATGACTTTTAATAATTTTTCTCTCCTTTGACAGTCCGAGTCAAGTGCAACGAAAGCCTACGAGCAACGGCTCGGCGACGAGGCCGTTGAGTTCAAGAAGATCCAGTCATTCGGGAGGAGAGGAGAGTCTCTCGAGGTCAGCTTCCGATTCTAGCGTTAGTAACGCGAATGCGAATCAGCCGGTTCATAAAAAGAGTGCGCCAGGTACTCCTCAACCGAGTCATGGGTGAGTATCGGTAACGCGAACGATTTCAATAACGGTGTAGAATAAATCTCTATTTATTATATCGCGATGTCGTTGGAAAAGAAAAAACAAAACAAACAAAACAATGATTCGTTGCGAATCGAAAAAAGTAGAGAAGAATATTTGTCTATAGACCGATAGACAAGGTTTTGCTTTACGGTACTGATGCACAGTTCCACGAATAGCCCGGAATCTGGTCTTGGAGAATCGAGAACGTCCCTTCCTGGAAGTGGAGGAGAAGAATATTACGTGGATGAGATAGATGCGCAACCGCCCTTAGGAACCTGTAGAGCACTTTATCCCTTCGACGGTAGGGCGCAAGATAACGATATATATATATATATATATATATATATATATATATATATATATATATATATGCATATATATGTACTTAAGAAAGATTGAAGATCTTGGCGTCGAAGGAAAGACAAAAAAAAAATAAATAAATAAAAATTCACATTTCAGCTACCAGCGAAGGTTCCATACCGATGTACGATGGGGAAGAATTGTATATGATCGAATTAGACCAGGGCGATGGTTGGACGCGCGTACGTCGTATCTCTCAACCGATCGAAGGATTCGTACCGACGTCGTACATAGAGTGTCACCTGTACAATACATAGCCGCTCCTTTTAGGTCATTAAATGAGATACCCAACTGTTGAAAGCGCAATGATTGATCCAGCGTTATGGTTCGATACGAAATATTTGAACTTTAACGCCAAGATTCCTTCAAGCTCGCTCGACCAAGTCTCTCATTCGTTCGAGCGCTAAGCGTTGGCTCGCATTATCGATCCTCTTTCTATTATTAATTAGGAAAGTCTAATCGTCTGATATTGACGCGTGCTAATATTTTCAAGTTCGGAGAACTGCCAACGGCGGCGACGACGACGACGACGACGACGACGACGACGACGACGACGATAATGGCCAAATATGTCCAACGCCGTTTGCTCCATTTTTTTCCATTTCTAAAGAGAACAAAGACCGAACAGAAAGAACGAAAGAAAGAAAATACTGCTTTGTTAAGACGAGCAAAAAACAAAGCTAACCCTCGTTAAAAACTACTTGCCTGGGACAGACAAAGTTGTATGTAATATTATGTTCGTATGGTTACGTACGGTAGGATTCGATCGCACCGAACTCGAAGCTTCCAAATTACACTTGATCATTCTTGTGTCTCGCCTACGGGTTTAAATAAGACGAATGAATCGTCTAATTTGACGGTCACAAATAATAAAAGAAAAACAATACTGTGTGCTGTTTGGTTTTAGATAACGCACAAGTAACCGAGATTTGTGACTCTACCGAAGAAAGTAAATATGTCTTATTACATAGCATCTCGTTTCATTTTACATAAAACAACTGTTGTGCGAGTTTGACTTTCTTTTTGTATCGAACTAATTATTAAAGATTTATAGCCGACTATGCTCAGGGACAGACTCTCACAAAAAAAAAAAAAAAAAGAAAAGAAAAAGAAAAGAAAAGGAAAAATTCCAGGAGAACAAGAAGACTGATTTATATTCTTTTTTTTTTCCTTTGCGTTTGCGTTAATTTTCGATTTCTTTATCTACTTCCTATCTTATCCTTATGTACACAAATATTTATATTATTCATTTTTAATTAAAAGAAAATATTCTTACAAATTTTCCCAACTTTTAAGCGATCAACGTTAATTTTCTTATTCCTTGGAAATGGATTTTGTATTCCTGTTAAAAAAAAAGAAAAGAAATAAGAATTTGAAAATTATAAATGGCTGATTGTTGATAAAACTTATACGTACGACAAAGTCTGACCCTGGAGCGAGTCTTCTCTTTAAAAAAAAAAAAAAAAAAAACAAAAAAAATAAAAAAAAAACAAAGAAAAAAAACAAAAAAGCTTTCTTTAGGAAAAAGAAATATGTCTGAGTGTGAATTAGTTAGGGTATAGATTTCTGTACATAATATTCCGTGGAAACGAAAGAGAGAACGAATGGTACACGAGTATAGAGAGTGCCAGACGACGAAAAAAGAAGGAGTAACTTCCAACAAAGCTGGAAACTCGAATAATTGAAATGAAGACGGTTTCTATAAATTTTATTAGAAAAGTGTTTTCATTTTGATCCAAGCTTGGAAGTAGTTCCTACTTTGTGCTGCTTGATATAGCAGAAGCCTATTATAGAGTATCGTCCTATTTCTAAACGTGATTCTAAACGCAAACCAATACAAAAATCACATCGGGCAGTTGATAATATTCTTGCGTATTAATGTATATGTACATACACACGACGTACCCACGCACGCCACACACACACACACACACACATTATAAATATATTCAATTATTAAAGCGTAGCTTTCGGTATATAATGAGATATGCAAGCACTGAAAATAATGAAAGGTTTGTAAATAAACCTTTTTCTCTCCCCCTTCCCTCTATCGTCATACACACATACACGTACAGCACCTAACAAAGACTTTGTTCGATTAATTGTGAACAAAATCTTTTTAGTTATTATGTATATCTATATGTATATATACATATATATATATATATATATATATATATATATATATATATATATATATATATTTGACGTGTATGTACAACTCCTAGTACGCATGTGTCATGCATTTTTTTCTTCGATATTGCGATGTAACGGAATTATTTATTATCGCAAAACGTTGAAAAAATTATTATTATTATTATTATTATTATCAATTTGCGAGACAGTATTCTTGCGAGAGCGTGAGAGAGAGAGAGAGAGCGTGAGAGAGAGAGAGAGAGAGAGAGAGAGAGAGAGAGAGAGAGAGAGAGAGAATGGATGAGCTGCGAGAGTAAAATTTTTTTAATAATCAATGTTCAATTATTGTTTTAATTATTATTATTATTTTGTAATGTATATTTTTTGTGATTTCATAACGACGAACAAGTATTGTAGATAATTAATTCTGCGACTCATTACACATTTTATTATTATTATTATTATTATTATTATTATTATTATTATTATTATTATTATTATTATATTATTTTATTATGTTGATAAGAAAATATATGTAGTAAACCAATATTATTCATTTACACGTGTTGTATATGACTAGCATACGTCTACTACTTGTATGTCGCGAGTTTAAAGCGATTTATACGTTAAAATGTGAAAACATATTACTCACACACACAATGTTATATATTGATTATGTCGTAGGTTATTAATTATTAATTATTATTATTATTATTATTATTATTATTATTATTATTATTATTATTATTATTATTATTATTGTTCGAAAAAAAACCACGACACAGAGAGAGAGGAAACTCGTGTGAGTACATATGTATGATGTATGCGTGCTCTGATATGACATACACACACACACAACACACACACACACTTCGATGTCAATAAAGATCAAGGTAGCATCAGATTTATTCTTTTTCTTTTATTTGCGTTTATTTTATTACATTTATTTATTGATTAAGAGAGTGAAGGAAACAATTGTTTTTCTTCTTTTCTCTCTCTCTCTCTCTCTCTCTCTCTCTCTCTCTCTCTTATTTTTTAAATACTTTATTGCAACGTCCCATGAATTGTTGACTAGATTAACAATACGTTATGATAGAGTGTTAAATTTATAATTTTGCGGATTAATTTCTTTTTTTTTTTACACAATTACAAGTACAAATAATCGCATATATATATATATATATATATATATATATATATATGCTAAGAGAAAGATTTGTTATCTCATTCTTTCATTAAAAGTAAATCAATATTATTGTCAAAGATCGATCAACCGTCAGATTGGCAGTTGTATACTGTTAATATAATGCTAAGATACATAAAAGTAGATTTTACTCTTTTACATATATTAGAAAAAAAAATCTTGTCGGATAAAAGTAATAATAATTTTTTCCTTTTGTGATTTTTTAACGGCTATCGATCAGAATACATTCAAGAGACATACAAGTAGATAAAAAACTAAGTCTAAGAAACAATACTACTAAAAAGAGCAATCGGTTTCCCCGATTCGATTAAATGCGAATCGGAAATATTATCGAGGATATCTCGAATAATGAGATGCAAATAATCGAAAAGTTTAAAATTAGCATTTTATAATAGAAATGGATCAATATGTATGTATGTATATATATATATATATATATATATGTGTGTGTGTACGTATTATATATACATATGATGTATATATATATATATAATACGGTCACTTGCATATTCGCTTACTGTCAGTCAAAGTGTATATCATCGCTGTACAAAATATTTGTTAAATTCTTAAACTATGCAAGGATTGCGTCTTGCAGTCTTGAACGAATCTCTGCCGAGAACGTTGTGCCGTAAAGCTTGTTTGTAAAAAGTAAAAGCTTCCAGCTGGCTCTTTTTTTTTAACAAAGTTAACGTCTCTCTCTTTCTCGTCGTTTCTTGCGTCGGACTAAAGTCTGACCAAAGATCGGTTTCAGACCGTCAAATCTTCCCATTCTTCCACTTGTCGCGGAGTTAATTCCACCCTGATACGAGTCAAGGTACTTAGAAGATCGTACATTCTTGGCGTTAACGGATTCGCTTGCAAATCTATGTATTCCAACGCCGGTGCATGTTTAATTCTCTCGACGTCGACGTCTGAAATATAATAGGAAAGTACTAAACGTCTTCTCTTGTTTTTATTACAATCTTTATAACTTTTCTCTCTCTCTCTCTCTCTCTCTCTCTCTCTCTCTCTCGTTGTCTTTCTCTCTCTTTCTCACTCTTGCTCTCTCTCTCTCTCTCTACATAGTTCTCTAATAAGTATACCAATTCGTTTACTAACCAAACAATAATTTTTCTAGGTTCTTCCTGTCTATCCAGAAGACTTACCGACGATGGAGTTATTATTGGCAAGAAGTCGTTTAAGCCGAGGTATCTGGCAGGTGACAGGTGGCAAAGCGATAAAAGTATTGTGCGAAATGTTGAGTCTTTCCAAAGCTTGTAATTCTGCGAGCTCTTCCGGCAGTTTGCTCATTTGATTGTGACTCAGATTGAGTTCTGCAAAGAAATATTTATTAATAGTCAAGTTAATAATCCAAGCGAATTTATCGTCGATACTAACCAGTGATAAGGGAAAATTTAACTGCAAATTTAGGTGGGATCTTTGTGATAACGTTACCGGACAAGTCGCATCTTTTCAATTCCGTGTGTCTCATCAAATGATAAACCGCGTCCGGTATTTGCATTAACTGGCATTCGGACAAGTCTGAAATGTAATTGAGAAGAAGAAAAAAAATAAGGGATATAATAAAATTGTGCGTGTCTCTTGGAAAGAGTTAACGCCGAGAGTCGGTGTACGCGTAGAGATCTCGTTGAAAATGAATCGAGCGTCGAATTACGACGGCTTCACGCTTTCTCCTGCTCGATTTTCTATAACCCAACTACGGAAGAGAGGTACCGTCTGGAATGATTACGAAATAAACGTATTCTAAGTGTAAAACGCATATATCAGTTGCTACACGACTACATCTAAACTTCTCTAACTGGATGGTTGCCATATGGCGTCATTCGACGCACCTGTACGAAACTCTTGCAAATTTGTTATTTTTACACGATTCACAATTCACCGAATTATACGTTATGAAAATCAAGCGGAGCACGATCTTGGATATTATATTAATTCGTCGCGATTAAACGATAATAATAGAACGTGTCGATCCTATTATATATATATGTATATAAAACAAACGTGGAAAAATAATTCAAACTGGCGCGCGTAAGACGTAATTCATACGATTTTCAAAAAGCGCGCCTTTGCAACGGTCGCGACCTGAAGTTAGTAACGGGTAAGTTCGATTCGATCGAAAGTACGGTACACGTAACACGGGAGGCTCTAGTTCGATCCTAACGAAATGTAACAACAAGTTGGTAGAAAAAAAGAAAAAAAAAACGAGAGAAAGGAAAAAAGAAAAAGATGACAAATGTAAGGAAGAACGTTAAAATGTAGGGATGGGTAAAAAATGGTCTTTCTCGTACCAAGATTTTCGTTCTCCTGTGCTTCTTCGCAACGTAATACAACCTTTGTCACTGCGTTCGCCATTTTGTTTTAGATCGACCAACGGACGATTATTCAACGTAAAGCTCTCGCGAATCCGCCCTCGTAGAATGCATCCGCGAGAAACATTTATTTTCGTTAAGATCTCCTAGAAAATAAATTCACCCGATTCGTTCGTTCGTCTTTTGGCATCGACGACGCCCCTTTAGAAGATATTAGAGAGTTGGTAGATCGAAATTAAGTTTATCGAAGCACACGTTTCGAAGGTATATTATTTACGTTACAACGTTTCCTATTAATACTTTTTTTCTCCGAACAAATATTCGTGAACACGTACCTGTTTTCTTTTATTTCTTTCTTTCTTCTTTTTTTTTTTTTTTTTTTTTTTTTCGAATACGAGGACTCGCGAAGATCGTTCGTAGATACCGTCTATATTTTTCAGATTCTTCTTTGTTCCTTTACGTTTAAGTTTCGCGCGACGCGGAATTCGTATTATGTCGCCTTTTCGATTCGAATTTCCCGCAAATTTGTATCGCGTCGTTCGATCCTCGCGAGAGAGACGATCGTCGAGTTTATTGCTTTTCAAAGTACATTTTCCAATGAAACGAAATAATAAAAAAGTGTCATAACAATAAATATAAAGTGATATAACGACTAAGCGAACGAGCGAATAACAATTTCTTTTTATCGTCGTATATTCGTCGACGGGTATCGCATGGATCGAGGTTATACGTTATATCGGACTCAAAAAGAAAACAAAAATATCAGCGATCGTCCAATATGATCGATCGGTACGTAAATAGAAACTTATAAGACTCGGAGAAGTCATTGAACGTTAAGACACCTACGTAAAATAGATCGTGCGAAAACGCGAGGAGATCGTCGCGTTAGATCCGTTGTGTGCGTATACGCGTACGCGGAGATAGTTGTGCGTTATATACGGAGAAATAATGTTTTTCTTTTTCTCTTTTTGTCGGAAAATAAAGAAGGCATCGTGGCGGCAAGTTACCTTTTATGGTTACGTTTCTATAAAAGGGATACTACCCACGCGCGATATCCGTATTTCTCGTCGTCTTACGAACGCTTAAATGTTTCTTCCATTTTGAATGTATATACACGATGACAAATTTTCTTTGCAAAAGAACAAAAAAAGAAAGGAAAATATATAGATGCGTAAGAAAGAAAGAAAGAAAGAAAGAAAGAAAGAAAGAAGGGACCACCAAGTTAAAAAGGTCAGATCGTCCGGCACGCGAAACGTTCGCGTATCTCTCGTTCTCTCTCCGACACACTATCAACTATTCCTAGATCGACCTTTCGAACGTAGAGATCCATAGATTCGAGATCGTAACTGCTCTTTGCAAAAGAGATCTATCTCGCGTCCTTCGAGGAGAAAATTACTGTCGCGGTGCATTAAAAAAGGAAAAGAGAGAGAGAGAGAGAGAGAGAGAGAGAGAAAACAAAGACCGGACGAAGGTGTTGCGTAATCGTCGTTCCGACGTTTATCCTGCTCCTATTATCTATGCCGTGTGGTAGCGGCAACGAGCATTTCACTTTTTTATTCCGTTCGTTTCGTCTTCCGCGCGTTTTCGCGAAAAGCGCGTATTTTGAAAAAGGCGCGAACTTAAGGAATTATTTCGAACAAGGAAGTTTTACGAACGCGAATGGTCTTTTATTATTATTATTATTATTATTCTAATTTTTGCGATCATACGAAACGATCGTTACAGTCGTATCGTTGAAATGCACGCATCGATGCTCTCTCGTTATGTTCTTTCTCTTCGCGGGAAAACTTTCGCCGGTAACCGTTTAGAAACTTTTCTTGTTACATGTAATCTAGCTGAACGCACACACACACACACACACATATATATCCATATATTCCTATTTATATGTATATATATAAGCGTGTAAAACAGAAGAGAGAGAGAGAGATCAACGAAGACATATTTACTTTTTGTCCGAGAAAACCATTAAAATTTTTATAACTAACGCGGTTACGGATGGAAGGTTAAATTCTTGGTGCGTCTCGCGAGAAAAAAAATTACGCGTGGCGGTTAAAGAGGGGAAAGGAGGAGGCGTATGAATCAGAGGAGGTGTAGATCAGGAACCCTGATTTATTCGTATTTACGGATAAGGTAAAGTGACAACGTGCACGCGCAGAAAACGAACTTTACCTTTGTGTTTTCTTTCTTTTTCTTTCTTTTTCTAAACAAAAAACCAGGAAATGAAGTTATCGTATAGGTAACACGTACAATTGATTTACTACACACGCGCACATATACAACTTTTCTTTATATATATATACAAAGAAAAGTTAACGATGACGTTATACGAATGTTCGATCGAAAAGATTTCTTTAGGAAACGAATAAAAATGTATTTGGGTTAAATTTAAAAATAGAAAATATTTAAGGAATAATAATAAGACGACGCATTATATATATTATATTATTATATTATTGTTCTATATACGATAAAGTCAATCGCGTTATCTTATCGATTCGTTCGATGATTCAAAAATAGATTTCCGTTGGAAAGCTTTGTTTTTAACAATTTTTTAATCGGCCTAATCGACCGATCGTAAAGCGTATAAACGAGCCAGCGTGCAAGAAGCGTTAGAAATTATACAAATATTAGTTGTGTAGCAATAACGTAAATACGTGTGTTTCTTGTCACGTCGATTATTATTAGCTATGATGACTTTTGCGTGCTTCTTTCTTTTTTCCTTTTTTCTATTTTTCTATTTTTCTATTTTTCTATTTTTCTTTTTGTAACATACCTAAATTACAATTGTCCTGAGCTTCCTCGCATCGCGAAACTACCCTAATAATCGCTCGGCCCGCCAATTGAACGCAAACAGCCATGGCCACGTTCCTTTCTCCTTGCTCTTGAGGAATCTGTTGTACCTCTTCGGTATTATACGCTGGCGGTCTCATCTTCTTCCGGCTTTTTACGAAAAGAAATCGAATGGATATCTTCGTCGTTTTTATTTCTCTTATGTGCGTGTGTATATATATATATATATGTATGTATGTACGCGTGTACGTATATAATTTCTCTCTCTCTCTTTCCTTTTCTCCTTTAGGATCACTCGGGAACGATTTATCCTTTGAAAGAAAGATTTCGCACCACCAATAGTATCTTCGGTAAAGCGAAAAAAAACTAGAAATTTGAAGATTTTCTTCCTCTTATTTCTTCCTTTTTGTTAATTTTTTTGATCTTAAACCATCGATTACGATAGAAAAACAGCGTGTACAAAGGTATGTGACGATGAAAGTTCGATATCGTTGATTGATCGTTTCAAATAATTATATACGTGTATATTTATCATGGGGAAGAAGAAGACTCGAAAAGACACCTGCTACGACGTGTAGCACACAATTTTTTCTCTTTATTTCCCTCGTCGATGAAAAAAGATGTATACGATTTGAAATTTGCGATATGAAACGAACTTAATCCGTCCGATGTAAACGCTGACTTGCACTAACGTGCGTGAAAGCGTACGGTGCTATTTAAGCCTTCTCTAACTCTTCTCCCACCCAAGGATGCATTTTGAATCAGCTGACTACTACTACTTTGTTCTGCCGCTCTCTCTCTCTCTCTCTCTCTCTTTCTTTGTTTGAAAACAGCTGTAGGGAGTACGACGTACGTAGATTCGGAACGAGACTCGAACGATGCAACCTGTCAAAAGCGGTGTCAGCTTTTCTACGAACGCATGTTGTTTTTTTCTTCTTTTTTTTTTTTGTTTTTTTTTTTGTTTTTTTTTTACCAAGGTCACCATCCAGAGGATAAACGGCGATCTCGGGAAGCTCGGTGATCTTTCCTTTGTGCGTAAATTATTACTGCGAACTCTTTTCCTGCGAGATAAAAACATTTATAAAGAGATAGCATTTTTTATGGTTTTTTCTCCGTCTTCCATCCGTCGGAACGAGTGGTATGGTTGATAACTTTTGGTTGGCGCGATCGATCGTTCGTTCAAATAAAAAATCAATGAGATCGCAGAATTGGTTCGTTTCAATGCACTTTTGGGTTTAATTTTGTTTTTATTGGAATTAGAAGGACGGTTCATTCGTAACGATAGTTCATGCCAATATAGTTCATTCGGCAAACTGCCCGAATAAATCGTTTCGAAACTCTATCGCGAAAAGAAATTCACCAGGCTCGTTAAAAAAGTAATACGAACTCAAAGAAAATGATTCGAATTATTGGAAATTTGTAGCAACGCTCGAAATATAGATTTTGTCGCGTTGACGTTTCAAAGTAATCGTTCGTAAACCAATGAAATATCTTACCGTAAAAAAAGTATTCCTCGCGACAACAGTTTTGAATGATTAAAGGGAGGAAGGAAGAAAGAAAGAGGAAACGAAATTCGTTTGCATTCGGAATGTATTGGAAATTTTCTAACCCGTTTCAAATTTTAATCCGTATAATCGAATCTTATTTATTTATTCTTCCTTTCTTTCGGTCGATCCGGTAATATAATTTGTCGTCGTCGTCGTCGTCGTCGTCGTCGTCGTCGTCGTCGTAGCTGCAGCGAAAAGAACGAAAAGAGTAATCGTACCCTTCATTCATCGTGAATCTCAGTACCCAAGAGGGATAAAATGTTTATATGACTTTACGGTATGTTTGGCCGACAGCCAGAGGATACTGCGCGTGCATTTCATGTACGAGAATAGAATCTCACCGGCCAAAATCCCCCATGACTTTTCTCTCCTCGTCTTCATTTTGGCTTTCATTCGGACGATCGTGATAAAAGCTTCGGACGAATCCAGTCGATACTCGGAGTGTTCGTTACTACGGACTTTCGACGAAACGTTTCCGCTTTTCTATCGATACTACTATTTACTACGCTATTA
>OU427014.1:145000-185000 GCA_911387935.1 Dolichovespula saxonica
AAGGGAAGGGGAAAAAGGATAAATGCATCTACCCTACACGAAAATGTTATCCGTTGGTACCAAAGTGATTTTGAATGATAGTGATTAGAACAAAACGTGCAACTATTCTCGTGTTTCGAAAAGCAAGCCTCTTCCGTTTTAAGCAGAGTACACAAGATGTGTGTCAATAATGTCTACCTTGCGGGATGCACAGGGACTTGGGGGAAGACTTCTAGATGCCAGACCGATACCGGAAGTTGGTGGAGCCAGACAACTGGTACTTCCAGCCTTCTTGAGGCCCAACAGTGTGTTAGCAATACTAGCCTTCATGGCCATCATACTTGCACCCTGATTAATTGACGAATGGATTTGAATTTTGTTAACGCCTTTGCAAAACGTTACGAGAAGTATCCGTAAAGTAAAAAGGTCGATATCGTAAGCTGTCGTCGTCACCCCTCTTATAGACATTTCGTCGTTTTTCTTTTTCTTTTTCTTTTTTTTTTATAACTTTATACACAACGAGGTAGCACAAAACTATAATTACTTACTTTGGTTAGCTTAAAGTTTGATAAAAAAAAAAAGAAAAAAAAAAGAAAAAACATTTGGTATCGACAGGCAAGGTCAAGGTGCAAGCCTACAAAAAACCGTCGTCACCCCGAGTGCAAACACTCCTTTTTATTGCCAACATAGCGAGTAATAACGTTTAACAATCATATCTTTTATGTACATAATATCGAGAATGGACCGTTATTATCGCAAGTCCGTTGATATTTAATAAAGTTAAGAACGAACGAACGAACGAAAGTATTTAAATAAATCAAATATCCTATTTCAGAGTGGGACTCGATCCATATATAGAGCATGTTTCTCCCTTTCCTCCTTTCTCTTTTCGTTTCGTTTTTCCAAAGTTACATAAATGGGAAATATTGAAAAATTGCCAATATTATTAGCAATATAATGAGACATTGCTATGTCTTGAGTACCTGAACGTTATCCTCGCAACCGGTAAGAGATATCTCCGGACTTGACTCGCCGATAATAGCAGCGGGCTCCGTTTCATCGGCTTCCAATGCCAACGCTGCTGGTAATGTTTCCGAACCGCACATCCCCGACGCTTGACAACGAACTTCACATTTTTTATGGCATACCATACCGCAGTCCCTGCACTGTATCGCATCTTTCAACCAAATCTTTCGAGGCAAAAGAAAAAAAAAAAAGAAATAAGAAAGATGAAATAATCGTATTCGTCGAGTATAGAGTAGTACGCAACGCGTATATATATATATATATATATATATATTACCTTTTTCGTGCAAAAATCGCAGTGAGTCGCCCTGTGGAAGTGCGTCCGAATAAAATCATGCACTTTCCTCTCGGCGGCAGCTACCTCTTCGTTTTGAATCGGCTGAGCTCTAACGGCTTCTACATTTTCCTTTTTCACAGATTCGTTCGTGATATGAGGATTCGGCAGGCTGCTTTCCCACGTGTACGACATTAAAATGTCCCCGAAACAAAGAGTAGGATCGAAACCCGAGTATCCTTGTAATTTTGTACCGGACGACGACAGAGAAGCTTGAAAAAAAGGTTAGATCGTTTTGAACGATTCCGAAGTAAGGGGGTGTCAACGATGGACCTTAGGATATTTCGTATACGTACCACTTTCCGGTGGCAACAAGGCGTGACATTTGAGGTAACGGCCCGTCGAGGACTTGGCACATTGGGCCACGATCAATTTTATCGGTGCATTTATGTATCCCAACAATTTCGGAGTATATTCGTTGGACCTTACGCGGCCCCATACGCCCACGTTCAAATAATGCTGTTCCGAATCTATCTGGAAATTTCTAGTTTCCTCGAAAGTGATCGAAGACGCATATCCCTTTTCTTTGGTGGTGTAATACAAATCGGATAAATTGGTGACAGTGGCGTCGTCGATGGAACAAAATTGTACGTTGCCGGATGCCGTGGACAGACTCGAAGCCGTCGAGATTCTCCTCGAGGGTGTTTCAGGCATTTGCGCCGTCTCTTCTTGAATGTGCGTGCTGCTACTCCTCCTTCTTCTAAACAATCTACTAGAAAATTCAGACTTATCAGCGCTCTCGCTATCCGTATCCTTCGGTTCCAAGAATTTCATTGGACCTTCCAATTTTATTTTACTCGAATCATCCGTAACATGGTCTCCCTTCATGCCCGCCGTCCAATCGCTTTTGTTGCCTTTTCTGTCCGAGGCCTTTTCCATCCCGAACTTTGTTTCACCGTCGGACTTTATGGAACTTTGTTTGTCCGAGTCTGCTTTGACATATTTCCTTTCGACTCTGATAATGAAACGTCTCTGTACGGCGCTCTTAACGAGTTTCGCAACTTGATTCATATTTGCGACCCTTTTACCATCGACGGCTATTAAAATATCACCCTTTTTCATCTCGGCTATGGCCGCTGGACTCGTTGCCACTATAGTTTCAACGAGCACGCACGCTTGCCCAATCTCAGGAACAAGTTCTTGCTTAAATACTACCCCAAGCTGTTGCGAACTAGTTTTGCTAATGATCAAATCTAATATCATGTATGTTACTCCGTTATATTGCGTTAACTGTACCCAAGGAGTCGAGTCTATGCTCATCGTGCAATGCACCTCTATTTGAGAGATATCTTCTGCGTTGAGCATGTTAGGTCCGACGTTTAATCTACTAACCTCTAATAACGTCACTTCCAAATATCCTGGATTTATTTGCATACCGGCGACCTGTACGAATAATTTCTTATTTATTTTCGTCGTTATTATTATTTACGAGAGTCTTCCTAGGTAGAAGAAGTAAGGAAATAAAAGAGAAAAAAAGAAATGACAAATTCGTAGCTTACCTCCGACAGGTCCATAACTTCGTCGTTTAATCTGCGGAAGAACGGTTTGTAACGCATTTTGTATCGTGGTAATGTATGCTTTCGACGTACCGCTCTTCTTATTTGTCCCGTGATCAATGATATTATCTGAGGTTGCAATTGGCGACCTTGGAATTGAGATTGCACTTCCAATTCCAGAATAGGATCCGAATAGAAACTTAAAGACCAATGCGTATATGGTACGCGTGTGAATTGCAATCTTGCTCGACCGGTAACACGTTTCACTGCGAAAAGACACGGTCGATATTGCGCGATTATTAATCTAATCAAAAGAATAACTTTTGGACCGTTCCGTCGCCTTACCTTGTAAAGCCATGTACGCCGTCTTTCCCAGCAACATCTTAACGTCTATCGACATTTGAAAATTTCCCGAGTAATGTAAGTCTAGGGACAAGTCCAACGTCTCTAATAATCCGGTATCGGCGTCTATCTTAGAATCGGCTACTTCCAAGCCCTTTATCGTTGGAAATTGCGTACCCAGATTCAAATCTCTTAACTAAAGCAACAAGGAAATAGAGAAACGTTATACGATAGATTAAATTTCTAGCGTTTAATAGTATATAGTATAATTATCGATTTACCTTTACGCTGTCGAGTAATTTTCCAGTAGTCGATTGCGTCAACAGTTCTTTGAATTCATTGTTCAATTTTCTGTAGAGCCAGAGACGTACGCGCTCCGCGTCTCGTAATTCGTTAAAAAGAAACTGCAAAGTAAGATTTATTGCTAAATTTTCATTTCCTTGATAAATACTTTGTCGAGCCGTATTGCTATTGAGATTGGTTTTTTCATCTTGTATTTTGTCAAGTAATTCCTGAGGTAGCTGAGCTCGTCCGTGTTTCATCGATTTTTCCGGTGGTTTTGCTAAAGGTCCGGTTTCCAGATATTTCTTGAAGAAGTAAAACTCCAGTATAAGCGTGCATATTATACCGCACACAAACGTTATCGTAGCTACAAAAACAGTTTGGAAAAAGTCCATATTAAGATTCCAATTGTCGGAATCGCTCGCTCTCTCTTTCCCCTCTAATCGTCGTGCGACTCTTTTAAAAATTCAAATTCCAAGAGTAACAAAGCCTTGAAACGATATCTTAAAGAAGGCACTTTGTCTTATAACGACGGATAAATTAATATTTATTATATAGAGTATATCAGGAAAAAGAAGGTGTAGAGAAACAATAAAACTATTATCAGTCTCGAAAGAAATTGGAATAAAATTTTCTTATGTATATATGAGTTTTAGGAACGCGGTTAAAGATACGTGACCATTTTACGATTGTATTCGTAATAGAAATAATTCCACGTTAGACGATCATGATTCATCCTTCTCCCTCTTCACGGATGATAATTATTCGAAGCACTTTCACCTGCCGCTTGATTCGACGTTACGAGTCTCCCGTATTTCATTAAAATGTCGTCGTAGAACATGACGAATTATCGTAGAAGAATCGACGATTTAGGTAAAAACCAATATATTTTATAATCCGCCATTAATAATATCACCGAAAAAAGGATTTGATATCAAACACTACGTCGAAAGTTCTCTATCGATTTCGACAGCCATGTTAGCTTCGACCGAATTGTCATTTTGACAGTTGCCTTTGGTAAATTCGAACGGACAAGATATTTACAAAAGAATACTTTTAATGATTCGCGTCGAATTTAATTATACATCTTCTCAATCTTACATATTACAATTTCCACGAACCATTTATTATAAATAATACGTTTATTTAACGCTTCTTGTAATCGTTCGGTTTACGATCGCACATGTTTAAACGCGATCGTTAACGGCTTCTACCAGCTTCTACGCATCTCTTCTGCCCGCAAACGTGCTCGCGCGCGCGCGCGCACACACACACACACAACCAACACTTGAAAAATCACACAGCAGATATACTCGGTTGGTATCATACCCACGCATATTTGTTCGAAACATTTTTGCCTAGTTTAAGGCGCGCGTCCTTAGTACCTTCTTCTTTTGCCAGAGGGACTCAGTTCCCATAGCCGTCTATTTAACGTTAATACTCGTCGGAAGGTAAAAGAGAAATCTAAATATTTCGATATCGGTATAAACGTTAGTATAAATATTTTATCAGACGCTACTGGTAAATGTGAATATCATTTAAAAACTTACAATATCGTTGTATCGTTATTATTTTACGTAAATAAATTTTTCTAAAGTGGATAATGAAACTTCTCTATCGAACGATCTCATTACTTCGTAGACATTTTATTTATCATTTTTTCTTTTTTTTTTTTTTCTATCTGACACTTTTTATGAATTATACGTATTTGAACGTAAAGAGAAGTACGAAATAGTTATATATGAAATAATTTCAAAATAATTACGTTTGTATTAATTGCAATTAAGGGTTGTTCACCGGTCGTTTACGCCACAAAAAAATTTAGGATTCGATTTATTAATTTATTGGATGGACTAGGAAGATTGTTTCTTTTCTTCTTTATTTTTTTTAAGTAACTCGATTAAATAATTTCGATTGGATTTATAATACACATGTACGTACGTATGTGTAATTATAAATGTGTGTGGTGTGTATATGTGTATATATATAAATTACAAGAATGTTGTATTTGGAATAGCATTCACATATTTCAGATATACATTTACGTTTCGCATGCATATGTTTACCAAGCTTACACCACCATCTACATATAATATACGCTATACTAATTAGATTATTTCATATATATATATATATACACACATATGTAGATGTGTGTGTGTGTGTGTGTACATATATATTTTTTTTCGCGTATATTATAGATAATGTTTTCGCTACGCTATTATAATAATTGTTATTTTAAATGGATACACAATTTATTGCGTTATTACTGATGATTTATTTATTTTATATGTATGCGTGCGTGTGTATACATATATATATGTATGTATATATACGCACACGTTTACACGAAAATCGAAGAGGTTTAGGATTTTGTTAAAATGACTATTCCATTTTGTTGTTTAAGCGTTCAAGGTGTCTCCTTGGATGGGTATCTCGTTATCGAAATCCTCTACGGTTTCGACGCTTCGTTGTGGCGTCGTTGCCTCGTTATTATCATTTTCCGTAGGAGTAATCGTAGACGTCGGAATTACCGTTTCATTATCGTTTTCTGGAAGAATCGCCGTTCCGTTTTGAGGTTTAACGTCGATGACACGTACGCGAATGACGGTTCCTTCAGTGTCGTTACCATCGCTGTAAATCGTTTCGTTGATCGTCACGACGTGTCCATTGATAACCTATAATTAAACAACAATTTATTTAATCGTAATAATAATAATAATAATAATAGTAAGCGTATGTTACCGATCTAAGATATAATCGTAGAGAGAAAATAATTTTACTTTCGTAGTGGAAGTAGTGTTTGCTCCTTCAGGAATTTTATTCCAACGTGTTATAAATCCAGGATTTAATGGAAAATTTGCAATATTGGCCATTTGCTCTTTAAAATGTTTCAGCATTTCTGAAAAGGTATAGATTAGGAGAGATTATAAAATTTCATCGATATAGTACATTTTACATCCTGAATCGTTAATGGTAATATTTTTTGTTCTCTATACTTTTTAAAAGTATAGACGGTATATATCTTCGGTTAACGATTCTAGGTCACTTTCTCGTTTAAATCAACGTGTTCCATAAATTACGTATGCTTTTTGGTAATGCGGCCATTATATATTCATAACGTTCGATTACGAAGGTTATTAATCTTTCGGGGATTAATAATTGCCTTCATTTTTTTTTTTTTTTTTTTTCTTTTTTTCCATTTCCTTGCGGGATTATGCGTTCCTATATTCCTGATCGGTCGGACGCGCGTTCTTATCTCTATTGCGACTATTTTTACCTTTATTTATTCGCTATTTTTCCTTCGTATCATCTTGCTCTCCCGATTTAATGGAACGACGGACGTCGTTCACGACAGGACATCGCTTACGTAATAACGAAAAAGGAAAGTTCATTCGAACGAGACCGAATCATTTATTGTTCCGTTTGAAGTGAAGGGTTATTTTGCGAGAAAAGGTGGACGTTGTAAAGTCCTGGAGCGTTGCAACAGGTATATTACCGGGACGCGAGGTAAACGGTGCGATTGTAAGATGCATTGCATTAAGGTCACCCATAAGAATGGTAGTTAGGCGGTTAAGCAGGCAGTTAAGTAGTTAGTACGTATTACGCGTACGTAATACCTAAAGAGAATCAAAATGATGTTGTAGGCTTTATAATTCCTTCTTTTTTTTTTTTTTTTCTTTTTTTCTTTTTTTCTTTTTTTTCTTCTTTCTACGTCGGACACGAAACGCGACACGTATTTGAAAACGTATTTGTTCCTACGCGTACGACGTAGCGGAACGCTTGGATCTCCGGTTCTATTTCTTTTTTATTTACACATTTATCGTTTTACTTTTATCATACTCTATCGGTAGCAACGTCGTCGTTATCAAGACGATTGTACGTCTAATAGTTTCACGGTATTCGTTTTACGAGTTTCTCGAGAGAACCCTTTAAAAGATAATAAATTACTCGAATGTCTTTTTAACTCTGCTCGTAGCACGCCGTTGCGAATTAATTTCACGGAAGCGCATAGTTGGCGTGGAGCCGACATCTTCGAGCTCGATAATCGCTTCGAGTCGACGGATCTTGTACAATACGTATGTACTTATATACAGTTTGGCCCATTTTAAAACTATTTGCTGAACCAGTGAAATATTTGTCGAAACTTTTAGCTATATATAGAACTTTTATTTTACTTTACGAAAGTATTTAAATTTTTAATTTAAGCTAAAAGATTTTAAATTATTCTCGATATGCGAGCGCGAGTACTTAAAATCATTAAATATACATATATATAAATAAATAAATATATATATATATATATATATTAGTTTGCCTCGAGAGCTATCGAAAAATTTTGTTGTTTTAAAAATCGCTATCTCCGAGAGAATATCTTAATCAATCGGTGAACGTCGATTCATATCGAACGGTAGAAGCCTTTTTGCGTCCTTGTAATAATAATGGAATAATAATGGAATAATAATGGAAGAACCGACGAGCAGGAAATTGAAATCCACAAAGCCAATTGTTCCTTTCTCGGCCGACAACTTTTCGTTTCTTTATCTCTGACTTTTCGCTTTTTCTACTCTCCCCATCGTCCTATATATGATGGCTACGTCGTAGCTAATCAAAGTGACCCGTGGCAAGGTGGCGAGCGACGTCATTGGGAATTTGAATAATGATTCGTAATAAGACTCGATGTTATACGAACGGGGAACGATTTTATCGAAAATCTCTATCCATTCGTCGAACGGCCTTCGCACCGATCTTATCTCATCCCGTTTCCCCACTGGAGATTATTATCGTTGATTTTAAAAAAAGACTCAAATTTCGCGTAAGATTAAAATTACTTTTCAAGCTTGCAATTTTCTGAATTTTTATACAGAAATAAATAGGAAAGGGGCTTTACTCATTTCTGGAAAAGTCGTATAAATTTACTTTTCGCGTTATCAGTGTGAAGTGAGGGAGAAAGGAGCCATCAAATGGTAATAGTTGCCACGTGTAATACGGGTCCGATTATTTTTCCTTTTGAGGAGACACGAAACGTAATTCCATCGAAGTTGCTTTTCTTCTCCTCTTTCTTTTCTTTTCTTTTCTTTTCTTTTCTTTTCTTTTTTTTATTACATTATGACGCTTGGCAATCGCATCGGCATATCTATCGTTAAGTAATTTTGAATGTTAATGAAATAACGATACCGCCTTACCTTGTATATATTGCCTCATATAATCGAAATTAACGATGGTTGGAATCATCCATGATCCATCGGATTCGACAGAATCGGATAATCCAGGAATACGTGGTCTATCGAACATGTCCATCTCGGATCCAGGAAGAACGAGTACGGTATCGACATTTTTTCTCTCGTTGCTTTCCTCGGACGTGTCGAATGCTGCTGAAACCGAAATAATAGAACGAACGCATTGTTATAAATAATTCCCACTAGAAAAAAAAGAAAAAGAAAAAAAAACCATAAAATCGATAACAAAAAGAATCGAGAGAATCGTACGAACGAAGTAATTAAATTATTCACAATTAGATTCGTTTCGATGCTCCCGCGACCGACGTCGATAAATAAAGCATCGTATTTACCGATCCTCGATAACAAAGTCATTTCGATCCCAAGGGACAAACGCTTTATCAAATAGAAATAGACGGTAAACGTTTAACAGGACAGTTGGGTCAGATTGGTATTAGAATATTCTTGATGCGCATGCAAAATTACACGAAATATTTCAAATTAATCAAAATAAAAATTGGATCGAAGCGATCGATAACGGAGTTACAATTCTGTCGCAAAAAATTTAATTATCAAAATTTTGATAGAAAGATCGTCGGATGTATTTTTGAGGTCGGACCAAGTCGAAATATTTTATCTAAAATCGACTCGATCGGTAATCGATCAAATCGCGTATCGTTATATATTAAAGGGATAAAATGTGACGTCTTATTCGCAAAGGCTCTGAAAACGTCCCCAAAAAGGTTAGCGACGTGTCTCTTCTCGATATATGACGTGGGTGGGTATCGTTCTGGAATTCGGAGCGATCGATACCGAGTTCCTTAAAAGGAATACACACACAGATGTTTATATGTGTGTGTGTGTGTGTGTGTATATATATATATATATATATATATATATATATATATATATAATTTGTATGGGCGCACTCGCGCGCTCACGGGCGTAAGGCGAGAGCCATACGTTCTCGTCGAAGCTATCCAAGTTCCTAGGGGGATGCTCGAGCGAGTCGCGCGAATTATTCGAATTGAATCGCTCGGATGCTGGATGATTAATGTCATTTCCCATTGAAAAGAGAATGTATTGGTATATACGACTCTCTCTCTCTCCCTCCCCCCCCTCTCTCTCTCTCTCTTTGTGTGTGTAGATGTGTATGCTTTTGACTCCCAATAGCCTTCCATCCAACCTGTCAAAATTATTCGGAACGTTGATGGAGTGCTTGCCTTATTTATTTCGATACTTGAATTTGCTATTTCTCGTGAGAATTTTCTTTTAAAAGTTACTTAATATTTTTCCTTTTATTTTCTTTCATCCGTCAATTTCCTCTTTTATGATTTTATATTATTTTTCTTAGTAGATTTTATATTATATTTCTTATTATAGTTTTGCAGTTTCACAATTTGCAATTTTTATAGAAAATTTTATAAACAAATTTTATTACAAAAGTTTTTCCGTATTTATCCGTGTTTTTTTTTTTTTTCAAGTAACTTTACAACGTTGTTAGGCTAATTATTTCTGGATGGTTTTTATAAATTTATAATATAAGAAAGAAGTTTTTGATTCGAACGAAACATTAGAGAATTGTTGATAATCATGAAATCATAAAACGATGAAATCCTCTTATTTCCTGGGAATTTAAGTCTTCTATTATTCGTTATGCAACAATGTAAGAGGAGAGGTTAGAGAGAGAGAGAGCGAGAGAGATAAAGAGAGAAGCTGCTAGATCGTTTCCGTTTATTCGCAACGTTTCCCGATGCGTAATACATTGCTTTCAGAATATTATAGTACACAGGCGGTATTATGTCTGAACGGTATGTCGAACGATTAAATCCATGTCAGACCCTGGAAGATGTTTGTGAAAATGTGGATGTCTATGAGGAAGGAATACGTTAAGCGATATGCACGTACAAATATTATTATGTTTGATAAAAATTATAATACTCGATTCACGTTAAATTTTGTAAATTTTGATAATATTGAACGTTTAATGCGATTATGCGCGTCTCTCTCTCTCTCTCTCTCTCTCTCTTACTCGTGTGATATTATTGGCATGTAGGAACGTTGTCTCTCGTCGATCATAATCAGAACGTAGTTACATGGCTGATCGGTTCGTGCAAGATTAATATTGTTCTCGTATATCCATCCAATGCACCTTGTTAATTGATACCTGCCTTCATATCCAAAGTCGCTTCGTAAACTCTCTCGTGATAGAATTTATGTTTGTCCATTCGAATATATTTACCGATGACATCTATTTAATAGAAAAACAAAAAAAAATCATCTACCGATCACAATCTTCTGTATTCGTAAAATGGGATTCGATTATCGTGAAAATGTCGAATAATTAAGATGGAAACTTTGCATTCATAATTTCTATCGTAATTGACGTATCTATCATTCGTGTCGTTTCTAAAATTCATCGTTATAAAATTCGATCGACGTTTCTAAAATTCGATCGACAAATCTGCCAGTTTTTGTTCTGACGCTAACAAGTAATGTCGCGAATCTACTCTCTCTCTCTCTCTCTCTCTCTTTTGATTTTATTCGCGTTCATTAAGGCGAGGGGATTAGATTGACTCAAATTGGCTCCTACGCATTTCTCCTGCGTCACGCGCAATTGTCGACTAAGCCGGCGAATTGAATAATCGCTAAGAGCATAGTATATATCTATGTATTTCGCGAGCAGCATCTTAGAACATTTAATATTATTTCATTATTTCTTTGACACATTCGTAAACGTATCATGACAAATCTGATCAATTCTCATAGAAATGGCTCGTAACGCTTTACGACCACTCACTCTTACGTCGTATCCCAACACAACAGGGTGATCTTTTCAAGAAACTTGGATCGTTTAATCTTTAATCTATCGAGATTATTTATTATTAATCTTTTTCTTCTCTCTCTCTCTCTCTCTCTCTCTCTCTCTCTCTCCCCTTCTTTTCGAAGAAACATCGAGCGGGTTTAACGCGATAAGATTTCTATAAAAAAGAAAAAAAGAAGCGAGGAAAACAAGGGAAAAAAAGGAAAAAAGAAAAAGAAAACACGTAGTAGAGGTTCCAGCTGTGTGTTCAGCACCAAGTGTCATTGACTAAAGAATAAAATAGACGACTATGGGGGTGGTGGTAGCGGCTGCTAGTGGCATATCGGCCTTGGCAAAATTCCATTTCTTTTTTTCTTTCTCTCTCGATAAAGTACACGTCTCTCTAGAAAGTCAGCGCCATTTTTACGAAAGAAAAGTCTTCTTAGCTTCTCCTCAATCTTTTACACTCCCCAAAGAGAGGAATAAAATCCATTCCGAGTTTTCATAATAATATATTTTTTTACGTCGTTTTTATTATCCTTCCGTATATTTACTTATTATGTTGATTGCGATCAAAAAAAATATTCTACGCGCGATTGACACAACGTATGATCTAACAAAATCTATCCGTATATATAAATATGCGTGTGTACGCATATATATATATATATATATATATATATATATACATATTATTCAATCGAAAAGGTTAGAATTTGAAAATTTGTTCAATTTATCGATTATCTATCGCCTGAAGTTAGTAATTTATTTTTGTTATTTCACTCTTTTACCATCGGAAATGTCAGCCAAACGAAATTCTCATCTCTCTCTCTCTCTCTCTCTCTCTCTCTCTCTCGTGTCTCTTTAAATCCACGGCAAGGAAAATAAATAAAGCAACGGTAATGTTTATCCGGAAACGTGGAGCAATTAATTATTTTCTCGCCTGTACGTTTCGTCAATCAGAGGATACATTTGAGTGAAGATGGATAAGGGTGGATTGGGCTGGATGGGAGGGAATTTAATTGGAACGCTGAACGATTCGCTCGAGCACGGAAGTCGAAGGATCCATTTCCTCTTACGGCTTATAGTTTGGCCGAATTAACGGCAGGTAACCAAGGTAATTGGGTCGCGTACCATCGACGTTTATGCAAGGATCACAGTAGTTCCGACGCGTTCTACCTTTGATAAGGTATACATCAACGATACGATTCTATATCGAGGCTTATACCTCATCGCAGTATCGAACACCCAGGCTACTCGTGTATCCAACTACTCCGATTATCTATGCATCTATTTATTATTAAGTACTCGGAGGGAAGATTACGTATGTGCGTATGATATATTCATACGTACGCATATAAGCTTATATACGTGTCTCTTCAGCGAGTACTTAATCTTCCGATCGATCAGTTATTAATGCTTATCGAGTAAAATGTCATATATAATTTTATTTTTATTCGTTCGTTTTTTTTTTTTTTTTTTTATTTAAGAGAAAAATCGATTGGTTATACTAACGGCACAAATAAAAATAATTGTAGGCTTTTTTCCTAAACAAATCGAGACGTACAACGAAGCGCTCTTTCCACGATAACTAACAAATTAATTAGAGAACGTTACGTAAATCGTTTCCCCGTTCATTACATAATACTCTAACGACGAGTTAGTAGTTACGTTTAACGTTCACGTTTCCCCTGGCTTTTATCAGCAGTTTGTCCCATCTTTGTAGGGTTATTAATTAGAGAGGATGTAATGCGATATTACCGACCGAGAATGAGTGTTATCCTATGGCTAATTACTTGCATCGTTATTAGATTATGTTGTAATCGTATGTTATTAACGAATTACACGAAGTATTTCTATTTTCCCTTCGGCCATGTTTATCCTCTGTGTGTGTTTGTGCGTGTACAAACATATACCTAAGTGCTACTATACATATACCTAAGTGCCCCGATGGCTAATCTGAATTAAACTCTCTATATATATATATATATATATATATATATATATATATATATTAAGTGCGATGTTCTGTTGTGGTATTCCGAAAGGAACTACTTTGCTATCTACCAAAGTTGATCCGATACGATCCGATCCGATTGGACGAGTAAATGTATCGTTTTATGAATAAATAGATAAGTACAAGGGTATGACGTCAGTCAAGTAAATGGCTATAAATTGGTAAGATCGAATCTCGATCGTCGGCGAATCTTTTATAAAGTTATTTTTTCTTCCTTCCAAAATTTTGTTTCTTTAATAGGCAAATCTCATTTTATTTTTCTCGGATATTTAACTGTTCGTTAAATCCTGTGGGATTGTTCCTTTCGAGGATATTATTTTCCGTAACGAAATTTCTTTGGTGAAACAAGAAGAAAAAAGAAACTTAGCAAATAAATAATTTCAACGTTTTCAAAATCGAAAGAAGGAGAGAGACAGACAGAGAGAGAGAGAGAGAGAGAGAGAGAGAGAGAGAGAGAGAGAGAGACTGGCAAAACAAAATGTGTTCTTGTTAATATTTTTAACACGCTCGGTGATTCATTCTCAGGTAAATATAAATGCAGCAGAGAGAGAGAGAGAGAGAGAGAGAGAGAGAGAAAGTTTTTCGTAACATAAATACACGACTAGGACATGCAAGAGCGGACCGTGAAACAAACTGTCCGAGATTTTCAGACGTCTAATTCGATGTTCCACGTGTAATGTGTGTATACTGTGAAAGAAAGGCAGAGAGAGAGAGAGAGAGAGAGAGAGAGAGAGAGAGAGAGAGAGAGAGAGAGAAAGGGACAAGACTCGTTCGTGGTTTCGGAAAAAACTAAGCACCGTCAGAACGAACAAAAAAAAGAAAATAAAGGAAGAAAAAATAAATGTCGACATTGTCGAGCAAAGTCGGAAAGAGTAGTTCCAAATCCGTCGGTAATAACAGTTTTTTTCCCGTGCAAATTTCGTTCTTTGGCGAGGGATGATTTAAGCGCGCGCACAAGCTTCCGATTCATGTGTGCATCTATCTATGCGCGTAAGTACACGCGAGTGTATTGGCGTATGATCTAAAAGCGACTGCATACTATACTATGAATACGTATGCACGTATACGTGCACAGACAGAGAAAAGAACGTGGTAAGCGAGGTATTACGAGCTTGGAATCGAAATAGCGCGCGAAAGCACCACCCGATACTAGTACGTACTTGATGTCAAAGGCGTAATAACTTGGAAGTACTTGACATTCGTGAATGTGCAACGATCGACGTATATATGTATGTGAGAGATGGAGAAAGAGAGAAATATATGGATGGAGAGAGGGATGTTATATAGAAAGGGTCAGAGGTGGTGAAAGCAGGCTTTACGTACACGTGTCTCCGGTTATGTTGCAATTATATGCCATGCATGCATGCATGCCTGCATCCAGCTAGCAAACGCGTGCATCTTCCATCTCTGTCTCCCTTGTTTCCTTTCGTGACGCGACTTATTACAAAGTCGGTGTATGAAAACGTCACATGTTAAAATGTCGCCATAAGAGCTTGTGCCTTGGCTTGACCGATTACGTCCATGCATATGTGTGTATATATATATATATATATGTCTCTTTTATATATATATATACACATATATATACACGCGTATTCGTGTTTGTATCGGAGAGGAGAGTGGACGGGTGTGCGCATGCGTATTAAATTGAAGTTGAAATTCAATGGATATTGCATTTTGTCATGGACGTGGTATGGCTAATAAAGTTCTATTAGTATAACATAATTTTCCGTTGTGCTTATTCGCATTGAATAATTTTCTTTCTTTTATTATTTCCCTTTTTCATCGTATGCATGTCCACGCGTATGTATATGAATATGTATGTGTGCGTGAGCGTGCATAAAAACGAAGGGAAAAGGACAATCGTTCGAATTTCGTCTGTAGCTTTTATTCGTTAGAAATAACCATTTTAAAAATAATTTCTTGTCCGCGCGCGTTTCATTTGGATTGCCATCAAAATTATTTTCAATATTTTATATCCGTTATGAATAAAATGAAATGACAAAACATATTAACCTACAAGTTTCGAAGAGCAATCAATTTACAAAAATCAATTGGAAACATTTTTGCCTACCCTGATATGCATACATACATACATACATACATACATATATATATATACATATATATATATATATATACACGTTTATATTCTCGGAGAAAAAGAAACTCTTGGGAAAATAATAACGATTCAGTTTTCTCGTCGTCCTCGTCATCTTGAGTTCGTCCTAATCCAAACTCCTCGACGATCGGGATTGCTGACACGGAGGAAAGACATCGTCTATTCCTTGGCTATGCTTGTTACACAATGATTCTGTGGACTAGTCTACTATATATCTATCCTATATTATTATTCAGTGCGAGTATCTAGTAAGATCGAGCAAGAGATAGGAATAGAAAGAGAGAGAAGGAGAATTATTCGTAAAGATGATTTTCTTTGCACGACACGAACAAGTCCTTCGGTGTTACTTCCGACTACGGTCGTCGATAATTGGTAGACGTTCCACTTGTTCTTCTTCTTCTTCTTCTTCTTCTTCTTCTTCTTCTTCTTGTTCTTCTTCTTCTTCTTCTTCTTACTCGTCTTCATACCCTTCTTACACTCTTTCCAAGTTTTATCTCGGAATTTGTCGAACGGTACTTTTCGCTATTTCTTTTTCCTCTTTTTTTTGGATGCTGCTGTACACTAACAACCGCAGTAACGATGGCGTAACTAACTTAATTTGCACCGACTTTGAGTATACATATGTCTCTGTACATGCGTATATATATAAATATATATCCGTGTGCGTATTATTATTATTTATATTAATTAATTGTTGGCGTTTGAAATAAATGAATATATCATATTGTACTATATCATATATCATACTATTAATTACATTATTAATATAGCATATTAATTAACGTACCATAGTAATATCATTGCAATATTATATTAATATTTATGATTATATCGTTGAGAAATTGCTAGATTAAAGTAATCTTAATAAGCAAAAATACAAATTCCATTTCATCGAGAAAAATATTTGGCACTTTTAACCATATGCCGATAATTGTTACGTTGATAGTACAGTTTTCGTATTATCAATAAAAATGTTCTCTTATTTGGATGCAAAAGAAACTTGTAATATAATGAAAGATTTATATATATATATATATATATGTACTACATGTATGCTCGATTTGCTTATTGCATAAATATAAATTTCTTTTTTCATTACTATTATTGCAACGTATGGACAATGCGGAACGAAGAATGACGTTTATAGGAACGATTGCATTGAACTTGACGTTCGTTCGTTACGTTCGAGATCGATCCGTTAAGAGCGATCAAGGAAAACTTGGAAAACCTGTTTTTCCACTAGAGATGTATAGTGTGTGTGTATACGTGTGAGCGTGTGCGCGTGTATGTGGGCGCGCGCGCGCGTACATGTACATATATGTTTTGCACCAACGGTAGTAGTTTGCATTGCAGAAAAATAATGGAAAAATATGGAGAGACAGGTAGAGTTCTTTCACAAACAACTTGCATATGTATACAAATTTATACATATGCGGAGTCACGTCAATGAAATAATATTTTCCTGTTAAAACTAATATTTTTATACGAAAATTAATTAATAAAAAGAGAACTATTGTCATATATATTGCAGTATAATAAAGTAGTATTTTTGACGACCTTATCGATATTTAGCGAATCTTTATTTTCTATTCAATATAATGAAACTTTAATAAACGTTGTCTTTCGTATAAGTTGACAAAAAAATTCTTATCAACATTTCATTATTTCGAAAAGAATCGAGAGATCAAATAGGATTGTCCGTTTGAAAAATCCAAATCCAGGGATTTTACTTTTCTTTTATTAGAGACACATGCGCGCACACGCACACACATGTATGTATGTATGTATGTATGTATGTATTGTGTGTGTGCGTGTAATAAAGAACATTGAAAGAGTTGCATTCCATTGACCGTTACTGTTATCATTACTGTTGTTGTTGTTGTTGTTGTTATTGTTATCATTCTCTCCTTGGCAAGATAAATTATTACTTGGCTACTATCTACTACTGGTCCTTCGAATCCCTTATATTATAATACATAGACGTATGAAAGAAAAATCGTCATATCCATAACAATTTTCTATATTCGATCAATAAAAGCTTTTCTACCATCGAGAAACGATGGTAGAAAGTTTGGGGAAAATATTGAATTGACAATAAATAGAACGAAGAAAATATATCCGTTCTCTATAAGACCGATAAGAACTTTTCTTTCGTTTATCTCAGGACGTTCGATTCGATTCAATTCGATTTCCAAATTCTCCGCTCTTTTCCGTAGGACAGAGAAAGATGTGTATATATATATATATATATATATATATATATATATATATATATATATATGAGTAAGATAAAGAGAGAAATTAAACGATTAAATTTAAAAATCGAATTAAAGACCAGAGAGGGAGAGAGAGAGAGAGATTGGGAGAATGGATAATAGCAACGGTTTTAATGTCGTAATTATAGCATCATTTTCTGTGTTCTAAAATGTGAAGAAAATTTAATTAAATCTTTTTTATCTTTCTGTCTTTCTCTTTATCTCACTCTCTTACATACATACATCCCTTACATACACGTTTCAAGCACGTTCAACAAATATTTTTACGAATAATGCCTCGAGCCATGGCGGTACGTGGTTTTACAAGAACACGATATTAACGTAGCCGGTAATTTTCACAAGAAAATACGTTTCTTCTCTCGTCTTCCTACCCGCTGGAAAAAAAAGAAAAAGAATGCGATATATACGTAGACACGTCCACAGGGTGGGCAAAAAGTTTGATCTGAAAAATCAATCCCTTTTACGAGACCTTTTAGGGCAATATCAGTTTTGGATCGGCAATATTAGGAGCTGAAAATGTCTCGAAAATAAATTAATCGATTTGAAAAGTCACCTAAAGACTTTTGGCTCCAACCGAGTATATATGTATATAACATGGATGTAGATACGAATCGTGTTAATAATATGTATATGTTTATCTTTGAGATTATAGGTTCGAGTTGTATGTTTGCGGTAGGGCAATCTCACTTTGTTGGTTGTCGGCACGCATCACTGAGCACGTTCAACGTCGTACGGAAGTCTTAATTGCCGCATTTAATGCACCCTCACTCGATTATCATACTCGAAAGGTTTGTTACGTGAACGTATCTTCGTTGGGATCAAAAAGATCGTATTTATAGGGGGAAAATTGAAATAAAATTGTAGAAAATTGTGTAGCAAGTATTAAATTTGGAGATTGAAATGGAAATGGAGAAACTTGAATCGGGGTTGGTGCGTCTCTTTCTTTGTTTCTTTTCTTTCTTTTTTTTTTTTTTCCTTTTTTTTTTCTTCTCATATCGTTTTGAAACATTTTCATAAGACTCGCGAGAGGGGATGTTCGAAGTATCTTTTCACTCGGAAACATTGAAGAGCACTCGTGTCCGGAAAGATACTTTTCATGGTACGTTATCGAAAGTCGTAAAAGCTCGGAAAATCTCGGTTCCATGATTCTGGATAGTAGGAATGGAAGTAATGTATTTATCGTGCCGGTGACCATCAGTTTTGTTGGAGTATGCCACGTCGAATTTTCAACCGGTCAAAGAAACTTATGCGACTGCATTCCCTCCACCTCCCTCGCTTACAAATACGAGCCATTTATCCATACGTACGCGCGTACAGAGTGGCCAGTATCGTTCCTAAACGAATACGTTTTGTTTATGAAAATTTTAAAAAATCTCAAAATTATAAACTTCATTTTTATTTAATAATATATCAAAATGTCGAGGGAAATTTTGCAATCTTGTTATTTTATAAAATCTTTTCATCGACATACATATTTATTTACAGGTAGAAACGAGTCACCCTGTATACGAGTATAGAGTCGGTAAACGTTATTTAAATGCAAAAGCGAAGTGGCGAGTTACTTGGTACGAAATTGAGGTAGTATTTGAGGTTAACTAGCTTTACGGTGGAGAAATGGACGGTCAGCATCTTTAACGAGATCACTCGGCTCTTCTGTACGTATAATTGGAGTCGAGTTATTTATTTGTCATTTTTTATGTTTCTTTCTTTTTTCTTTATTTTTTTTTTTTTTTTTCACGAACGAACGAACGAACGAACGAACCGTTTTTCTAACGGAAAATGTCAAACGTAATGCCAAGGTAATTATCGGCCGTGCGAAGCGTTTGGAAAACGAAGTCACGCGAATTCACAACATGGACGACGACGGATGCGGTTGAAGCTCGTTGGTTGATTCGACTCGACTTCCTGACAACTCATGCATCCGGCATAGCAGCATGCGTTGAAAGGCATATAACGGTACGACAAATGTCGTGAATCGAATCGAAATACGCTAATATACCCG
The DNA here is from genome assembly GCA_911387935.1 of Dolichovespula saxonica. Taxonomy (NCBI): domain Eukaryota; kingdom Metazoa; phylum Arthropoda; class Insecta; order Hymenoptera; family Vespidae; genus Dolichovespula; species Dolichovespula saxonica. The sequence continues at coordinate 164,899 of OU427014.1, forward strand.
AGTAGTTTGTTCTTTTGCCATGTTAAAAAAGTATTAACGATATTACAAATCGTTTACTTGTAATGTATCACAATCGTCGATATCGTAGGGAGATGGATAAAATATCTTTAAAAAGAAAAGAAAATATCGTCGATGCTTTTTTTCTTTTCTCATATATTATCTATCTTCATTTGCATTTGAATTTTGCCTGTATATCTGCGCCTGATTTTTCGCGTGCGCGCGAGATTAAAAGAGATTAAGAGAGAGAGAGAGAGAGAGAGAGAGAGAGAGAGAGAGAGAGAGAGAGAGAGATAGCCCGAGGAGACCATTTCGACGATTAAAAGCATTTCGTATGAGATCACTTTTGGTTCCATTTATAAATTTACGCGTGAGTTTACGTATAAATTATGAATCAATGTGAATATCCGTTTACACGTGTATAAGCGTTTGCGCGAATATATGAATGAGAAGGGCTTTGCTTATCGGACGATGACGAAATATTAATGGACATTCCCTTTTTCGGTTGAACTTTTCAAAAAGGTTATGAATCCAAGACGAGGCCAAGTCGAAAAAAAATGTATTTCGTTTACTTCGTTTCCTCTTATACGTGTATGTGTTTATATATAAATGTGCGTGCCTGCGTGTGCGGGTGGCCTTATGTATGTATATATATATATTTTTTTTTTGTCTCATTGGTCGTGGAAGTCGTGAGAAAGGAAAAGAATTTTATAATTGGACGCCGAGGGCCACTCTCTTTTTCTTCCTCTTTTACTCGCGGTCGGTTTCGAAGTTTTCGAGATCCGCCATTCGAAAAAGTTGAAAGAAAAGTTTCAGTGGATTCAAAGATGGGGGTCTCGTGCTTAAGACGGCCTTACAAAGTCGTCGACCGTTTCAATTTCGTTTTCTTTAGGAACCGTGAAGCCTCTCTTCTCGCCTGAGAATGCACCTTTTTCTTTTCTTTCTTTCTTTCCTTCCTTCCTTCCTTCCTTCCTTCCTTCCTTCCTTCCTTCTTTCTTTATTTCTTTCTATTCCACCCTGATTTCAGTGTCATTTTTAATTTTTCACTTCGACATTACTGATAATTATTTGTCAAATATAATATTGTAATCGATGATACGTAGATTTTTCTCATCTTTTTCTACTTTTGTTCATCATTATTTACTTTTAAATAACTGTTTTTTCCCATACTGCACTAGTTGTAAATATGTCGCGTAAGACAATAGAGAAAATCTAAGACGATTCTCTTAAAAGGAAAGTAAAAAAAAAACTTTGATTTGCCTTATCGTCCTGATCACTTTTTTTTTACCTTATTCTAGGGGGAAGGTGGGCTGGTTAAGAAAAAAAAAAAAAAAAAAAAAAAAAAAAAAAGGACAAGAAGGAAGTTACGTGTATATCGAGCGACGAACGTAACGAACCGAGTAAGGTGGGCTACGGACCATACGGAAAAAGGTTTTCTACCCTCGAAAAGTTTCATTTATCACGAGAAGGAGAAGACGAAGAGGAAGAGGTGAATGAGAAGCGGAAGAAGCGGAAGAAGCGGAAGAAGCGGAAGAACCGGAAGAAGCGGAAGAAAAAAAAGAAGAGAGGGAGATAGAAGAGACCTTCTTTCTCCCGTAAAAACTCAAGCGGTACCGTTCATATTAGTCCGAGGGAAAAAATTCAATCTAAGCGGGGACACGATCGGCACACGTACGATAAACAGAGCGTGATTGACGTACGTGATTCCAGTTCCTTCTATCCCTCTGGCCATTTCTGCGGACCAGATCCAAATAGCGAGAGAAAAACGGAATCGTTAGTGTTATCCCATTTATTCGTTTCGCTGTATCTATCGTTATTTAGTTTTCTAATTGTTTTGAAGCGAAAAAAAAGTACGTACGTATTGCGTGTACGCACGTACATTCTTGGAAATGTAATGAATCATACGAACCGTATAGATCATAGGTTGCGCGGATTACGTAAATCGTACGCGTATATAATACGTATCGTTTCTTTTTCCATTTATCTAATAGGTCTCCCTTTGGCCGTATAAAAATAATGACAAAATAAATGGAATAGCTGGATGATATAACGTCTAATTAGATTCGACGCGTTAATTCGTAAGTACGATATTATTCACGCGTTACGATTAGAAACGACGCGTTATCTAGTATTTCAAAGCTTCGGCTAGTGCCCCTTGGCGATCGTATATTTCGAAAGGAATAAACGGATGGAGAGAGAGAGAGAGAGAGAGAGAGAGAGAGAGAGAGAGAGAGAGAGAGAAAGAGAAAGGTTTCAAATCCTCTCTCAACTCGTGTGACTATCATATCGGGGGGAAAACTAAACGGAGCGTGGACGAGCAAACGATTGTGAGATATACCTCTTTACTAAATGTTATACGACGCTTCGGATTGACGTAAAAGCGAGACGAGAGGAGAAGAGAAATGCGCGAAAAAAGCTGCCGATAAAATTTCCTTCTCGATAACCTTCTCATTGGTCAGTTATATTTTCCGATAGCAGCCACGTATATTTTTACAAAAATCGAAGGGAGAACGAGGACGAACTTATCTTCTTTTCTTTTTACTCTCCTTTCAAAATGTCATTCGTTTATAAAATACATCGATATTATATAAATCATAGATTATATATCGCGTGGGTTGTGTGCGTCATTATGAAAGGATAAAAAAAAAGAAAAGAAAATAGAAAGAAAAAAAAAGAAAAATGAGAAAAAAAAAGGAAAAGGTCGAACGTGAAAGAATTTCTATCTCGAAATATATTATGGACGGAGACGTTCGTTATTGGATCGAAACGACCACTCCTTTAAATTTGAATTTAATCTTCTCCCCGTGTTCGCGAAACGTAAAGTCTTACGACACTTAAATTAGCTTCCAGTCGATACACACACACACACACATCGTTGCTAAAGCTGCCCCTGTCGTTCTCGTTTTATCATTCTCTTCTATAGTTTCAAAAGGTCACTTTTCTTTGTTACCAGATATTCCATGTTAACGTTCTATAGATCATTCTCGAAATTGTTCATCGATATAACGTTTTTTAATCATACATTTTTTCTTTCGTTAAGCGCAAATAGAATATAACCTACATTTGACTATCTTTGTTTGACACGTACGTATATATAAATGTCAGAGGATAACCTTTCGATCTTATTGTTTATACTGCGTTCAAGTATTCAAGCGAAAGAAACGACGTATCGATCTATTTCCGTTCGAACGTTCAAGACTGATAGGGTATCAATATATATATATATATATATATATATATATCTATACACGAGCGCGCTCGCACACCCACACACACACACACGTATATATATATTTTTGGCTTGCTGAGCGAAGAAGAAAGAAAAAAGTTATTGATGTTAAGTGACAGCCAAGAGAAGAAAAGATTGAAGATATATGAATCATCGATTTTACTTGGTTAGTAACAACGAAGGGAAGAAATCCAAATAATTATGATCGATGATCTCGAAGCACATAACGGGGAGCGAATGGGGAAAGAAAAAAAAAAAGTAAACTCGAGCAAGTAGCCGTCTATCGATTATCGAATCGACTCGAACCGAAACAATTACGTTTTACTCACCAGGAAATGCATAGGAAAGTGCAAGGAAGCACGTAGCGACGATGTAAATGTTAAAAAAGAGCTTCATGGTGTCGTTGTTCACTTATCGAGACAAAAAAAGGATATAAAAACTTTCGTACGTTGAGAATAAAATTCAAAAAAAAAAAAAAAAAAGAAAAGAACCTCTGGAGGACGAAACTCGTTTAAAAAAAAAGTCTCGCGAAGTTGTTTCGAGAACGGTGATTGAATTCGCACTGACTACGAGAATTACTGGTGGTGTAGTCGTCGGTCGGGTTCTCTCGGCTTTAGCCCCCACGAAACGAACTGACTAGACGACACGTTGGCGAAGGAATCAAGGTCACTCACTCGCTATGCTCGCTCGAAAACGTCGTATCGCGAGACTTTTGTCTCGAGCGCTCGAGCGCTCGCGCGCCCGCCCGCCCGCGCGCGAGCGCCAACTTTGTCGTCGCGGTCCGCGACTGTCGGCCAATCGGCTTACCGCTACAGGCCGGTCACGTGACTAAAGCCGTCTCACGTGACCGCCAGTTCGCCTCGAGCCCCTCTCTCATTTCATCTGCCGCCGCTCTTGCGGACGGTCGCGTCGTCTGTCTCCGCACGCTTTTCTTTTCTTTTTTTTTTTCTTTTTTCTTTTTTCTTTTTTCTTTGTTTTACTTCCATTCTTATTTATTTCTTTTTCCATCAACGTTACTTCCTCGAGTATTTCTATAATTATCGATTAATTCGCTACCTTATTATTTATCTCACACGTATATGTAATTTAATTGTATGTATAATAATTTAATGTATATGTTATTTAACATTTTTATCATATTTATATTTATATATATATATATATATATATATATGTTTTTGTTCTTTATCGGTTTGGCTATAATTTTACTTTCTCGTTTCTACCTCTCGACGATTATTTAGTTCGAAAATAAAATTTGCTGTCGGCGTAACTCTTTTTTGTAATTTTCTTGGTAACAGCAAGCTTCCTGAAAAAGATGGAAAAGTAAATTTATATTTCGACTAATTATAGAATTATGATTCACGAGTCACCAGAGCGATAACGAGCGACCTGTAAACACTACTCTACAAAGACCTTGCATACCCTTGAGAACAATGGAGAATCGGGGAATAGTATAGTACGGTTAATAACAAAAGATCGTGAGGTTTTACGACGTAATATCCTTTCGAATCTTTAACTAACGAGACGCACGGAAGGTTTTATAGCTCTTTAGTCCAACAAATTTCATTCGTAACAATTTTATTTATATCTAACATAATTAACTATTTGATATTATAATTATGAAATCGATCGTGCTTTGGAATGTTATTTGCAGGTACGATTAGGTGCATATTAATATAAACGGTTCAATGATTTCAGGCTTATTCCAGTTGTTCTCAATTATAAAATAAAGTATATTGATTTCATTTTTTCAAATTCATTTAGCAAAGCAATGTGTGAAAATTGTTCAGGAAAGTGACATTAATACTCTATCGGTAACACAGAGACCGTACGAAAGCTATGATCCATGAAAGTTAATAAAACGAATGAGTGGATGGATGCTCGAGTTAAATCGATCGTCGTTCGTTCCAACCTCGACTGTCCGAACTGAAAATGCGTTTGTCAATCTTTTGCTTTTACGAAGAGGATCGTAATCTGACAATCATCGTTGAAACCTTTTTATAATTTCAGTTATATAACGTTATTTATATGTATATATTAATGGTATATTTAGAATTCGCATATCGTTATAGCATTAATAGTAATATCGATAAGGTTGAAATAACAAAAATGTACGTCCATCGATAATATCGTTGCTCGTCGAGTTCGCTTTTGAAATTTATTATTTTCGTTTCGAATTTGTCGTATCATGCATGCGTATCGTTCCGCTAAAAAAAAAAGAGAGAAAAAAAAAGAGAGAAAAAAAATGGAAAAAGCAGATTACTCTTCCAGGGGTATATGTCAGTCATTAATTATTTATTATTTTTATCGTATCGCCTTGAAATAACAAATTGATGACATTGATGTGCCTTTACCGTTTATCCGCGTCGCTAACGCGATAATCACTGTTACGTCCCATACTTAAGCGTTTCTTCCATTTTCAATTTCCCGTTACATTCCGAAAATATTGAAACGTTTTTCTCTTTAAACTCTGCCAACGCTACGAACCAATATTTGGTAAACTAATTCGATTCTACCGATTTCTTCAAACGATTAACACCTTTCCGTCGATTCCATTGTAAAGAATATCTGAAAAATGGTACCTGTACACGTTGTAGGAGATAACGAAATGGCGTTCTTTAACGTTTCATTCGAGGATAGCAATAAGAAAGCACGATCGCAAATATATTAATGTAAAGGGATTAAATATTAAATATTTAACTTGTTAAGAATATAGTCGAGTTTTATGCGATACGGCTTTCTTCTTGTTTATCCACGATATCTGTGTATATATATTGGAAATATTATTTTTTCTTTTTAATGCTGTTTATATTACGAACTGTGTACATATATAAATATATATATATATATATATATATATATATATATAAAATATATATACATATACAATAATTTATGACGTACGTGAGATCACAGATGAATATTTGGATAAGGATGATTTCCATTGCAAATTGTTAGCATCGTAAACGAATGCGGAATTAGAGGTAAACACGGTATTAAAACGAGCTGTTACGAAGCTGTTCGAATAACGTCATGGCTTTCGTGATATACCAACCCACTCGTTATAAGTTCCGAAATACAATACCTTTTCCTCTTTTATTTATTTTTCCTATCTTCGTAACTTGAACGAAATTTTCTCTCTTTCATGAAATACAATATTTTTCGTTAAAATACATTTTCTCTCTTCTCGTTTTTCGAACGCTATTCGTTTAATCGTTGAAATATTTAATCAAATTTTTTGTACTTATTATTATTATTTCATTTTAAACAATAATTTTTATCTTTTTTCGAGAAAAAAAGAAAAAAAGGAGAAATGGAAAGAAATGGAAATTCAGTCGGTAAAACAGACGGGGCCGTGTTGGGATTTAATTTCTTTCGCTTGACTCGTCACGTTCGAACGATGGAAAACGATGGATGTTGAGGGGAAAGGAAAGGAATGGAAAGGAAAGGAATGGAAAGGAAAAAAGGGAAGGCGGGAGGAAGTGTAATCTCCCTCTCGCTTTTTCTCTCTCTCTCTCTCTCTCTCTCTCTCTCTCTCTCTCTCTCTCTCTCTCTCTCTCTCTCTCTCTTGGTCGAGCACAGACAATGGATAAGAACGAAGCAAGCGAGTTCTCGTTTGGCGTTTTTCTTCTATTCGCTCGGAGCTATGAATGCAGGAACCATTATCGATGACGTTTATTGGCCGCGACTCGTCGAGAATAAAGATACTGCTTGGTTGGCGCGCTTCGCTTTGCTTCGCGTTCGTGTGGTGGTGGTGGTGGTGGTGGTGGTGTTGCTTTGATACACGCGGACGTAACTTGTTCTACGTGCAACGTGACTGCGTTCTCTGCCGTGTTTTAATAAATATTAACTCGAAAGAGAGGGAGAGAGAGAGAGAGAGAGAGAGAGAGAGAGAGAGAGAGAGAGAGAGAGAGAGAGAGAGAGAGAGAGACAGGTGAATAGCGAAAAAAACAAACGCTTTCTGAATCACATTTGTTTTTTATCAACGTCGATTTTATTATTAGTTCGGAGTATGGATATTCTCTTTTTCCGTTTTACTTTTTTTTCCGCTCTCGAAAAATGATCCATTTTCATTTGTTTCGTTATTTAAATGGAATGATGTTTTAATTAAAAATCGAGATATATTTTTTTATCATTTTTATCGACAACTTTGTAATAATATTTGAATTTCAGTTTTCCACGGCAGCCATTTTTAATTTAATTTTTTCTATTTCTGACAGTCTCTCTCTCTCTCTCTCTCTCTCTCTCTCTTTTCATATTCTATTTTGAAGTTGGTAATACTTATCTTCTCATAAATAGAGTTGTGTGTTAGTTGAAGCAATTTCAACAAGTCTTGAAAGACGTCAGAGCATTTCTCTTTATTGTAAACGTTGTTTACGCTTTTAGGTACAAGGGAAAGATTGGCTTTTAGTCCAAGTTTTATCGTACGGGCACGTGCCTCGCATTCTTTCTCGGAGGATTATAATTCGACGAAAGAATTCAACGCCAGAGAATTCATTGAAATAGACGAAGCGAATTACTGCGTTTCTCGGATTATTTTTCAGGATAGTATTAATTTTGTGGTTTTAGAGAACAAACCGCTTCATTCCGCATGGCTAAATAAATATTTAAGCTAAATTAACATCGAGGTTAGTATTTCTCCAGTGTAAAATATTTACTCGACAAAAGAGATTCGCGGATGGAAATTATTTCGTTGTATTGAGCTTCATTTCTGTTGATATCGAACCATAATAATTAATTTTTATTGTTTCCGGGTTAAGAAAGTATCGGTTTTGATAGTTTTCAAGTTCGTATATCGTATTTTGGATGTTTCGATATTTTCATATGACAGATCGAAAAATGACAAACTTCGTTGGAAGCCATTGCTTGTGCGCGGGGCTTCGTTCGGTCTCCTTGACGCCTGTGACTGTGCATTATTTTCGATTAATTTCCGGTACCGAACTTTCTTCGTCTCGAAAATTACGAGTTAATTACGTCGAAAACGCGAGTTTCGCGAATGTTCGCGAATGTTCGCGAGTCGTGAGACGGTCGTTCAAAAAAGATATCCGCGAAAATAAAGTCTTGGCGTCCCTCTACAATTTTTCCTATTTCAGATTTTCTCGTCTATTAACTAATGCTCTAATCGACGATAACTTTCGAAAGATTCGTCGCCTTCTATTGTATTTTTTATAAATCCAGAAAACTACGCAGTCGCTAATAATAGTTTTAACGTAACCTCTCTACACGATGCACACGTAAGTCTATTTCTTTTTAAGTACATACGCGTGGATACATATATATATATATATATATATATATATATATATATATATATATATATCTATAGATATATATAATATATATATTTGTGTGTGTGTGAAAAAAGCCAAGAACCGGCTATCAAAAACACGTGTAAACGATCAAAGGAAGGTTCGAGAGCTCGGCCTTGGCACGTCTCTCCCATTCGTCCCGACTAACGTAATCTTTGCAGCTATAAGCAGCTTTCCGGGACATGCAACAGCGCTCGGGTATGTTCCTCTTTAATATGTACCTCTTTAATCCCTGTTCAGCTAGCTCTTCATTTAAATTATGTATATATACCTTTGCGCGTCAGTACATATAATATTTGAATAATCGTATTAATTTATATTATATTATCGTTTATAAGCTCAACTCTATCAATTATGATTTATTAATCCTCTTATTATATTATATTATATTAGACTTCGATACGAGTAGCATTTAAACGTTTTATGTATAAATGATCACATTTATATATATATATATATATATATAGATATAGTTTAATGTAAAATGTTCATTAATATTATTGAATTTTGTCTAGATTTATTCATCGTATTCGACTAACAAGCGAACATTGCATCGCATCCCATCGCATCGCATCGCATCGCATCAAATCGCATCAAATCGCATCAAATCACATCGCATCGCATCGCGAGCCGTCTGACTTGGACACATTGGGTGGCAGATAGGATTACTTTTTCCTGCTTTTTCTGTAGCACGTATACGCATAGGTTTATCTTTAAGAAAGTTTGATTAAATGTCTGCTGATGTATAAAAAGAAACAAACTACACGTAATTTCTTCTGCTGCATTATCTATACGAGTAAGTTTATCTTCAAGGAATTTTGATTAAATTTCAAACGATATAAGAAGTTGGATATTAACTTGAACAAGCGGCGTATGGAATGTATATATCGCATAGATTACTCATTCTATGTATACATATATACATTCGTATACGTCTTACATAATATATTTAATCTTGGTTCTAAATATTAATAATATTTTGGAATTTTCTCCTGTCATTATTAATCACGTACAAATAATTTTTAGACGTACCATTGGTCACGTACGTTCTGCCGCTCTCTGGTATACAAGCGTATTCGACTAATTTAGTCGTTAAGAAGTTTTGATGAAATTTCAACCGATATAAAAAATTAACTATTAATTCTAAAAAAGAAATTGACAATCGCGATTGTAATTAGTTATTTTAATTTTATCATAATTTTATAAGTCGTATTATAATATCTAGAGCCTTTCAATATTTTTTTTTCATTTTTCTTTTTTCTTTATTCTTTTTATTATAAAATCATGCGAAAGATATAGTAATAAGTTAAAAATTTTAGATCTGCGTTTGTATTTCTTTTTGCAATGATAAAATATATGTAAATATTATTTGTTGAAGTAAAAGATCACGTCTAACGTCTCGAAAGATTAAATGTTAGGTTTGAGAATAAATTTCGCCAAAGTCCTACGTGGAGACTGATACCGAAGAGACAGAAAAGACAAAGAAGACAGATAATTAGTACGACGCAAGCGTTGATTCATCCTTTGCCTCGTCAGATAATTATTAATTGCCATGATTGCGTAGAGGAAATCCTACATGCGCGCTTGTGCACACATGAAGGAAGACACTAACGTTTATGACTCGTCGACTTGCTACGATTTCTTCCTTTTCTCCGTATTTAACTTTGAAGAAAATTACTTACGTTATCTTTCTACTAGTCATATCTTTAAACTTATTTTCTAATTTCTTTAATAATATTCAAACTGTTCTTTTCTTCTTTCTTTTTTCTTTTTCTTTTTCTATATATCCTTTAACTAACAATTATATTTATTACTATGCTTCGGTATTAATATTATTAATTACGTTTGTACTATCTCTCTTTCTCTCTCTCTCGAGAGAGAGAGAGAAAGAGAGAGAGACGACGGCACACACGTATTTGAATAACTAAATACGTATATGCGAAAATAACCACGTACGTATCGATGTATTATTCATCATCTTTTTGTCAAGTATTTTGCTTCTTAGAAAACAAAGTATGATATCACCAATGGTACGGCATAATTTTCTTCGTGATAACATTTTGCAAAGCGCATGTCTGCCGTTACTAGCGCACGCTAACAAGAATCATTTCGGACTCATTAACAAGTATATATGAGTCAGTTTCAAAGTGCAATTATGTCGAGTCACGTAAAATATAATAAGACATTTGTTCTTTATCTTATTTCAGAACAAGTCGGATTAGTATGAATTTAACGAGAAAGTCGATCGATTTGATTGTTGGCCTTGAAAACACGTGTCGTGTTACATACACTTGCGAATCTTTAACCTATAAACCGTATTGAGGACAGAATTGCGACCGCAACTGCAATAGGAATTTATGCTCGAGAAAATTCACGAGAAAGGTAGAAGACGAAGATAAAAAAAAAAAAAAGAAAAAAGGAAAACAAAGCCAAAGTAGATTTAATTTATTTTTTATTTTTGTTCGCCCTCTCTCTCTCTCTCTCTCTCTCTCTCTTTCTCTCTCTATATCTATCTATCTATCTCTCTTTCTCTCTCTTTCTAGTGTGCAGGCTCGCTAGAAAAAAGCAATCAGTGCGGTAGCGAATGTAAGTAGAAGGAGGGGTGTATCGTATCGTAGCCATCACCCAGTGACCCTATCGTGTCTGGTTGCACCAGGTACGAGTTATAGATTACTTTGGCGAGGAGTACGGTTGCTATAGTTGCCGAAGGGAAGCTCCTTTACCAGCGGTGTGTGGTAGTTGCATTCGAAGAAAGACTCCGGTCCAATCTTGAGTGGCTATCTCGATTTAGATCGATTCGAGTGTGACGGTGGATGGTCATTGGATGAGATTCCCCAAAGTACTATACTAGGTTTTCTTCTTTTTATCTTTTATCTTTCATCTTTCATCTTTCATCTTTCATCTTTTTATCTTTTTATCTTTTTATCTTTCAAGGAAAGCCATATTTTCGTGTCCGAAAATGTGTAGGCTAGTGGCCGACCTTGATTGTATTCGAAAAGACCCGAGCGAGATTCGAGCGATAAGCTCGGCCACCAGCGTTGGTTCGACCTTATAAGAGGAGAAGGAAGGACCAAAGGGAGGAAGAGGAGGAAGAGGAAGGAGAAATAGAAGAAGCGAGTTGTTAAGAGAATGTCTGAATGGGTGGAGTGTGCTCACGGAGATCACGAGCAGACGAGACCACCGATCACTCGATCTTGGATCGCGTGATAAGCCAGGCGAGCGAAGAAGATGATTGTTTGCTCTATCGTCTAGCAAATTACAAGAAGGGGGGCGAATTGATAGAGGCATATAATTTGGGAGGGCAGCCGGAAGTGGAAAAGTTGATGAGAGAACAGTTTGGTATATTGATGTATGGGGATGGTAAGGGGCAGGTAATCAATCGTGCCGAATACTTACGTTGGCAGTTTCGCAATAACAAAGAAGTGGTATTACCGATAGAAGCATCCTTGTCACGTTTTGATCCTTTGGGATTGTGGAACGATCACGAAGCGTGCTGGCAAATGCAATATCGTGGATCCCTAGGGGAAAGTTTATTACACGTATTGATAATATGCGACACCAGAATGCATACCAGAATCGCTAGGACTTTACTCAAGTGTTTTCCAAGATTGGCGATCGACGTGGTAGAAGGTGAAGAATATCTCGGTGCCAGTGCGCTTCATCTTGCGATCGCTTATAACAATAACGAACTGGTACAGGATCTCGTAGATGCCGGCGCTAATATTTCTCAACGTGCCATAGGTAGCTTCTTCCTTCCTAAAGATCAGCAAAGATCAAATCCAGCGAGGAATACCGATTACGAGGGTCTCGCTTATCTAGGCGAATACCCCCTTGCTTGGGCCGCTTGCTGTGCCAACGAGAGCGTCTATAATCTTTTGGTCGATGTCGGTGCTGATCCCGACGATCAGGATTCTTTCGGTAACATGATATTGCACATGGTCGTTGTTTGCGATAAACTGGTGAGTTATCGATTATGTTACTATATTTATAACTACAACGAAACGATCCACCTAAAATCTTCCCGCGAGTAAATATTATTTTCGGTAGTCACGCTCGAACGACGGCTCCACTCTCTGACCGTTTAAAAGCTTTATCATTTAATTAATTATTCGATTAATTCGTACCGTTAATTCGATGCTGTTTCTAAAGATGAAACCGAGAGAGAGAGAGAGAGAGAGAGAGAGAGAGAAAGGCAGAGAGTTTGGCCAGACATTCTCTCCGAAAATTAAATGCACATCGTACGATATGCAGAGTGTTTGTATGTAGTAAATGGATCTTTTGAACGTTGCACCCCAAACTCTGAAACGATAATTTAATAACAGTGAAGAGTAACGAGAAAAAAGATATTAACGGATAAAACTTTCCTTTATTTTATTTTATTTTATTTTATTTTTTTTTTTTTTTTTTCTTATTTTCTGTACAGTGTAATGGATAAACCCGTGCAATTCAACTGTATACTTTCAACCACTTTATAATGCTCTCTCGTTCTTCATACATTACGACCAACAAATAATTCGAAAAAATTAAAAAATTAATTGGATACGCAAGCTTTTTTCTTCTCTTTTTCTTTTTTTTTTTTTTTTTTTGTTCGGATTATAACAACGTATCAGTATAGTTTAGAACGGGTATATGACTTTGTTTCGGAAACTCATCACCGACTAACTCTGCAACGCGTAGTTTAATATCTGTATTTATATATATGTATATGTGTATATATATATATATATATATATATATATGTGTATATATGAAAGACGCACACGCACGGACTCATATACATAGTTTGATCACATCCAACATAGGACATGTTCGGGTATGCTTTACGACATCCGAAGCTTCCAGCTCGCAATGGGATCCTAAACGCCGCTGGCCTGACCCCGTTGACGCTAGCCTGCCAGCTGGGACGTGCTGAGGTCTTTCGAGAGATGCTGGAACTGTCAGCACGAGAGTTCTGGCGTTACAGTAATATCACCTGTTCGGCGTATCCTCTTAATGCACTCGACACGCTCCTGCCCGACGGTAAAACAAGTACGTCGTAAACCTAATCGAATTACACGCTTACGAGAATCGCGATATCTGTCTCTGTCCCTTTCTCTCTCTCCCTCTCTCACTCACTCACTCTGTCTCTCTGTGTATGGCGATACGAGGACGTTCAAGAGAGATCTTGCCGACTCTGCCTCTAGTACTAGCTTTAGTCCTCCTCTCTCTCTCTCACTCTCTCACTCTCTCTCTCTCTCTCTCTCTCTCTCTCTGGCATATTCCATCTAATTGCTACGACTTAAGATCGAATTGCTATGAACTGATTCGTGATCTGGCTCTTCCGCTATGTCGCATAGTTTCTAATCTGGATGTTCTCGTGACTTTTGGCGAAAACAAACTGCTAATTAATTTAGTGGGAAATAAAGTAATGCCGTTAAAATTCAAGCACGAAAGAATAAGAATACTGGAAATTACAAAAACAAAAAAAAAAAAAAACGTAAATAAGAATGGAACTCTATTTCGGGAAAGTGATGGCGATTAAATTAAATTTATTGGCGACATTAATACTGGGTAGACCAAAAGTTTCTAAATGGTTCTACGAATCGATTACTCTTTTTCGCAACCTAACTCGATGAGAAGTCTCGGAAAAGAGTAATTTATTTTTCAAATCACTTAGGAACCTGTGGCCCCTACCATTTAGAAAAAATAGCCTAGGAACTGGCTTGAGGTAAATGTAAATTTTTCTTTTCCTTTTTTCTTTTTTAACGGGACGAAAGAGTTTATCGATCGAGTCGAGTTAATCGGCTGATTTAGGCGAAACTATGGAAAATACAGTAGGATACATCTGTCTTCTTCGTTGAGACGAGTTTTCTGACTGGACTTCGAAGAGATCCTTCTCCTAAAGTGCTGGTAGAGAGGAGGGGGTGGATACGGGAAGAAGGGTCGTTGCAGGATGCAATTACGGGCATTTAACGAAGTTTCGAGATTAGCCGCGGACTCTCTAGAGCTCGCGTTTCATTTAGTTTCGGAATCCATTATCCCTCTTACCCTTTTCCGATCCTGAACCGAATCTATTGTCGTTCGATCCTATATCTAGATGGATGGATGGATGGATGGATGGATGGATGGATGGATAGATGGATGGATAGATGGATAGATGGATAGATAGATAGATAGATAGATAGATAGATAGATAGGTAGAAGAAAGACTTGGGAAGTGATCGTTGGAGCGAATTCAGTAGTTACTACTATCGACTTTTGGTCCGATTGCTCGCTCGTGCTACTTGCTTTCTGTAATCGTTATCAATAGAGCATAGTTCAGTTTTAGCCCAACTTTACCGATCTGATTCCATCGATATCGTCGTTATTAGTTTATTAAAAACAATAGAACGATAGAACGATATATGCGAGGAAATTGTTATTCGCACGTTTATAAAGCTTCATATCTATGGTAAATCGTGACCCAATTTTTATTTTATTCTCTTTTTCATCGCTATTTAGATCGTAACGTATTATTTATCGGAGAAGCAAGTTATCGAACATGTAATACGATTAATGTCAAACGCGATCGTTTGACTTTTATAAAAGTTCATTAATTCTATTAAAAAGTTACCAGTATTAGGACAAAACCGAAATTCGATTAAAATCGATCTATTGTCACAACACCTTTCGATCTCGTTAGACATATTATAATTAAGTCCCGACGACGTCTTTCGTCGGAAATTATAAGGTATAATCGAGTAAAAAAGTCAAATTTCCTCTATAAAGTTGACCGAACCAACGAACAAAAAAAAAAAAAAAAAAAAAAAGAAAAAAGGAAGAAAGTAAATAAAAAGTACACGATGGCGCATCGATTAAATCCATTTTATATTTTTCCGATCCTTTGTAGGAACAATAGAGGTGTCAAACTTAAAAAAATGAAAGACAGAAAAAAAAATAAAAATCGTTTGACCCGTTGAAGCGAGGGTGTGTAGGGGAGAGGAGATGGATACGTGGGAGGGGGAGGCTGGGCTGGATTGAAGGCAGTGAAATTGAAAATTTTCGTGTACACTCGAGCTACCGGTAAAAGCAGCTTTGCTTTGCTCGAGTGATTAAGGACCCTAAGGACACGCTCGGCGCAAGGACTCGACGGAAACTTCTTCCATGTAGTCGAGCGACAACGCCTCTCTTCTACGAGATATCGATCGCGATATAACGTTGGAAAGGGATGAGAAGGAGGAAAAAGAGACAGAGAGGGACAGAGAGAGACAGAGACAGAGAGAGAGAGAGAGAGTATCCGAGGGAATCTTAGCTCGAAACGAACGTGCTTAATATTTCAAGAAGACGTTGCGAGACAACGACTAACTATGCTAAAATATATACCTCTCAAAGTATATTAATCATCCATCTTAATGTTTCATATTGTTATCTATTATCCACGTTCCATCTTAATTTGGCGAGTCGATAAGTTTCTTACGAACCGAATTAAGGAAAAAATAACAAGATGAAGTTTTCCAACGATTCATCATATATATATATATATATATAAGAGTGGAAATATATTACGTTGAAATATTAGTTAGAGAAGCATAGAAACTTTTGTATATAACGGTTAATGCGCGGCGTAGGTACGAGATGGAATGAGATTCTAATTCGTGGACGTGTAATAGGCTGTCGTCGAGAAAGGAGAAGTCATAATCATCGCGGTCGCGGTTCTCCCTAAGGTCTCGAAACCTCGAAGCCCCCGAAAAGCGATGTTTCATTAACCCGCAAACGGTCCCCATACCGAATTTCTATTTCAGACTGGAACTCCGCCCTATTCATCATCCTGAATGGTACGAAGGAGGAGCACTTGGACATGCTGGACGGCGGCATTATTCAGCGATTACTCGAGGAAAAATGGAAGACCTTTGCCCGAGTAAGTATTCTACTTAAAATAAACAAAAAAAAAAAAAAAAAAAAATAAAAAGAAAAATACGAAAGAAAGAAAAAAGGTATAAAAATATTCCCTATCGGATCGAATGTTTCATCGTCATCGATTACTTTTTCTTTCATCGATTTTATTTATTCGTTTTTTTGCAATTTATTATTCGTAATAACAGAGATAGAGAGAGAGAAGAAAAGGATAAACCTAGGAAAGGGTAGACACAGAGAGATCGATTTTCGCTTAGCGTCACTTTCACGTAAGAGTGTCAGAGGGTGGTAGCGGAGAGGGAGGGAGGGAGGGAGGGAGGGTCGAGTCTGCGTTCTGCATGGATATCATCGCAAGGGATAGAAAGAGATGGACATAGATATATATATATACGGGGTGAGCCAAAAGTTCCTGGGTGATAATAAAAAATCAATGATTCTTTTTCCAGACTATTTGGCGATTTGGCTCGTAACATTACACGCTAGGCTCGTAGTTTTGCAATCCTAGATAACAAAACTTAACCTAGAGAGTCTCGAAGAGGGATAACAGACTCTTTAAAATGATCTAAGAGCATTTAAATCACAGTGTGGATAGTATCCTGATATCGTATCCAGCGTGTGCGGACGGAGGTTTTGTATTATTATTTTACAAACGTTCGAGTGACAACGACGACGAGATCGAGGACGAGGACGAGGACGAGGACGAGGACGGGGACGGGGACGAGGACGGGGACAGGGACGAGTTGATCTCTCGAGTGAGAGAATCCCATAGAACGATTTTCATGGTACATACAAAACGAGTGCGACGTCGATGAGGCTTTCGAGCGATCGCAAATAATTGCCTGAATTATTTCGACTTAGTCCAGCGACCATCAACGTTGTTGACGTCGATCGAACGATCTCGAAGCAATTTTGGTTCGCGTCGGAGAGAGAGGAGTCTGTCGATACTCGATTCTCTGATCGCAATTACGATCCCTCTCTCTCTCTCTCTCTCTCTCTCTCTCTGCCTGTATTTTTATCTCCATCGCTCTCATTCATATCACGACGAGAGTTTCCATTTCAATCTATTCTCGTTTATTTCTCTATATTTGTGTACGCGCGCATATAAATCTGATACAAACAATTTTATATATATATATATATATATATATATAAAACAATTTATTCATTATTTTATCATAATATAAGGTAACGCAGAAAGAAATTGTCAAACGATAAAATCTGATTGAATCGTTATATCAAAGTTACAGTTCTTGAAACGTTTGATAATCCTGGCCTTCCATTTGACATCATTGTCCCTGGCGGTTTACCTGCGACCTGCCGAGTTGGATGCTGTTCTTTTTAAATGGCCGGAGGAGATAACGGAGATGGCACGCATAGCGGCTGAGTGTATCACCGTCCTCGGAGTACTCAGCTACATTCTCTTTCAACTAGGCGGTGAAATGATGAACGTTGGCTTGCTATCCTTTCTCAAGCAGCTGGTATTGAAACAAAAAAAAAAAAAAAAAAAAAAAAAAAAAAGAAAAGGAACAAAAAACAATAGAACGAAGAGCGAGAGAGAGAGAGAGAGAGAGAGAGAGGGAGGGAGAGAGAGAGGGAGAGAGAGAATGGAAGGAGATATCATCTTCTTTAATATCGCGAAACGTTGTCCAACGTTTCTTGATCACGAAATAGCTAGTAGAGACATCGTTGGCTCATAACTCGATGGTAGATGGGGGAGGGACGGAGATCCGGGTATAAACAAGAAATGTTACGCAAACGGTTGGTCAACGAACTGTAACCAGTCACGAGAGATGCGCCCGTTGATATACATATTAGCTCTTTTCAAAGTTTCCATCTAACGAGTCGTTATGATCACGATGATAGCAATCATGATTATGTCAATGATCAATTCGCGAGCTATATGTACTTTTATTATACGTTATATTATTTCCTCTGTCTCTCTGCAATTTTTTTCCTCCTTTTGAGCGCGTGTTTTTTGTTCTTTTATTCATTTCCGTTTCGTTCGTCGATTTCTCGTTAATTCGTTAATAACAAAGACCGTGACTACGATCGTCCGTTACGACTCTCTTTCTCTCTCTCTCTCTCTCTCTCTCTCTCTCTCTCTCTCTCTCTCTCTTTCCCCTTTTGACGTTTAAACGAGGTCATTTTACTCGAAAGGATTTGAATTTCAGACGCACGAACCGGCGAAATTGATCTTCGTCATCAGCAATTTGCTCATTCTTGCCTGCATACCATACCGTGTCACTGCCAATCGTGACGTCGAGGATGCCATCTTGGTTGTCGCCGTGCCTGGTTCTTGGTTTCTTCTCATGTTTTTTGCCGGGTATGTCGATAAAAGCTCCTATTTTTTTTTTTCTCTTTTCTTTTTTCTTTTTTACACATATTTTAGGTCTCGAAAAATGAGCGAGCGATATTATTTAAAATCGCCTGGGAACGCTATCGATCAACCTAGAAACTATAGATTCTACCCTGCAGTATTTTATATTAAAAAACGAAATAAGCTGAACGAAATACCTCGATCATGAAAAAAGAAACACGCGAAATTATTATTAACAAAATTTCTCAAGAATTCTTCGGAAGTTACCACTCATTTTCTTTTAAAACTGAAATTCCGATGATCCATGGGTATTTTCACTCCATCTCTCTCTCTCTCTCTCTCTCTCATGTTCTTTTTGCTCCTTTTGAAGAAACTTTTTCCTTCTCTCCTTCCTTTTTCTTTTTCTTTTTCTTTTCTCTTCTTATTTCTTTTTTTTCTCCTTTCTTCCGCTCGCTTGGTCTCGTTGGCTCGAGTCCGTCATCTTCGTCGTCGTCGTCGTCGTCGTCGTCGTCATCGTCATGTTCGGGCCGAAGCACCGAAGCTCGTCGTTGGATTCTCCCGACGAGGTAAAGACGTTCGTCAAAGTGTCGTTAAAGCAGAGCCGGAATGCCACTCGAAGTCACCGTCGAAGATGCGAGACACAGTGTGCTTCTTCGGGGAAGCTTCCGGCAAAGGCTCGTGTCGTGGCGAACCCTTGCTTCGAAAGAGCCTTAAGCAACCCATTGACGTAGCCATTTTACATTGCAAATCATTCTCATTTTCTTTCTTTTTTGCATCT
This sequence comes from Dolichovespula saxonica, assembly GCA_911387935.1. NCBI lineage: Eukaryota > Metazoa > Arthropoda > Insecta > Hymenoptera > Vespidae > Dolichovespula > Dolichovespula saxonica. The sequence goes on from OU427014.1 coordinate 184,401, forward strand.
ATGAATTTGTTTGTATTTTTTTTTCCCGTACGAGAGTGCGTTTCAAAAGTTTCCAGGTGATTTTAAAAATCAATTATTCCGTCGATGCTTTTTACATCCAAATTTTTTACTCGAATCGTAAAACAACGATAAAAGCCTGACCATGACCCCAGGCCATATATTTTATCTCTAGTATTTTTGGAAACAAAAATTATTTTAAATCGACGATACGGACGTTTTAATAACTTTATAAATGAATAAACAAACAAATAATTCATACCTCGGCAAGAGAGAAAGGTAATACATTTTGTTTTCTTCGTTTTCTTCTCTTGTCCAGCTAGAATTTAATAAATAAATTTGTTCGTATTGAAATAACTCGCTTCCCGAGATAATATCTTTTAATAAATAATATAAAAGTTAAAAATGTATTCTCCCCCGAGAGAGAGAGAGAGAGAGAGAGAGAGAGAGAGATATGATTAAAATTAATTCGAAAAAAGAAAGAGAACAAACAAACGAAAAAACAGAATATTTATCAAACGCTTGAAACTTTTTTACCGACCGTAAAGAATGAAATAAAAGAAGGGAAAAATTGGACGTCTATAAGTGTTCCTAGGTGATAGG
>OU427014.1:187500-215000 GCA_911387935.1 Dolichovespula saxonica
TTCTTCGTATACGGTTCATCATAATACGCGAGTGTATAAGTGCACTTACTATAGTCACCATCACATCAGAACCAATCTGGACACACTAAATTTATTTCCTCAGAGTCTCCGACGATGGAGATACGACACGAATATTACGATATTTCATTAATATTTCATTTTTACAAGACAATTTTTACGATACTTTTATTCATATTATTCCTTCCTTTTCTTTTTCTTAGTTTAATATTTCGAGCTTATTAAAATTTTATTTAATTTTTTGTTTTTTCTTTTTTTTTTTTTTTTTTTTTTTTTTTTTCATGCATTATTATCGATAATATAAGTATAGAATAATAATCTTTGTAATATCCAATGTGTAGTGGTAACTTATTTTCAAGTATGTTTTAGGTACCGAGCGATTGACATTTTTAATATTTCATAAGAACCTTTGGAAATAATAAATAATAAATAATGACAATGCAGCTGCGTTTCGTCGTTCCTATGTGTCGACGCATCGATCGAGTTTGGCTCATCGGTAACGCAAAGGGACTCTCTCTCTTCTCGTCTTCTTCCTAACTCTAATCGATATGTGACCTTATCTAGTAACTGGGGTTACTGACGTTCATAAATCCACGTCGACGGAGTTAAGTTCAAGGGAAGGTACAGACTCGATAGAAAATTGGACGAAAACTAGCTCTCTGTGTGTTGTCGAAAGAGATCCGGCGAGAGAGAGAGAGAGAGAGAGAGAGAGAGAGAGAGAGAGAGAGAGAGAGAGAGAGAACACGTAATCGTTTTAAGTCGATTTCGTTAACGTGAGACGATCGAGTTAGATGCAATAAAGATAAAAGAGATAAGGTAACGAAGAAAACTTGCGATTACCCATTCAATTATGAACCATGGACATCGTTCGTTGCTTGCCTTTGATCACCGAATCGTTATAATTTCTTGTCATCGATTCAAATATAAATTCGAATAAATAAGATTTGATAAATATTAAGTATACAGAGTGGGACAAAAGTTTCTAGGCTATTAGAAAAATCAGAAATTTTAAGATTGTAGCTTTAAAATGTTAAGGGGGAAAAAAAAACGAGTATTAGCCCTGGAACACTTTTGGCCCACCCTGTATTTTCTCTCCCTCTCTCTCTCTCTCTCTCTCTCTCTCTCTCTAGTATTCCACCTTTATGTCTTTCTGGAGAAAAGGAGAGTGAGAGGGGAGAGAGAACCGGAGGATAACGAGACCGCAATAAGCGCTGTCATTTTACGGATATAGCGGACGATAGAGGAAAAGGATATACGCTACGAAGATAATAATTCTTCGCCTTCTTTTCCCTCCTCTCCTCGTCCATTTTCCTTATAACCTTCCTCCTTTCCTCTTCGGGAGGGGAGAAAGGGGTAAAACGGTTATGTAAAAAGCTCTTCGTTACGAGAAACTCCCCTCTCCGATCTTTTACGGATATTTCCCTATATCTTTCCCATATTTTCGAGTTTACGCGTTCCGATCGCGTCAACGAGTCGTTTCAAATTCATACGGATAAGAAATTAATTCGAGACGACCATTGTATGATATCATGTAATTTGAAATTGTGCCCAAAATCTATTTGTTCATTAAGCTCATTATTTGTACTTCTTCTTCTTCTTTAACCGAAACAGAGCTATACGACTTACCGGACCGTTCGTCACCATGATATATAGCATGATAACAGGAGATATGCTTACGTTTGGTATCATTTATGCCGTCGTCCTATTCGGATTCTCTCAATCGTTCTACTTTCTTTACAAGGGCTTTCCCGGTGTCAAATCGTCTCTGTATCATTCTTATCATTCTACTTGGATGGCATTGCTTCAAATAACTCTCGGCGATTATAACGTAAGTTTCTCTCGATTTTTTTTTTTTTTTTTACTTTCCTAACAACAAATTCCAACGTCTCCTTTGTTTCTTATTATTAACAGTACACCGAGTTGAGTTACACGACGTATCCTAATCTGAGCAAAACGGTATTCGCCATATTCATGGTACTAGTGCCGATATTACTGCTCAATATGTTGATAGCCATGATGGGTAATACGTATGCTCACGTGATCGAGCAAAGTGAAAAGGAGTGGGTGAAACAAGTAAGACATCTTATTACTTTCGCATTTATAATACGGAAATTTATTTATTCAAAATATTTCTCAATGAAATGATAATAATTACAATAATATATAACTCGTATAATAAGATATAAAAAGATATAAAGAAGAAGGAAATGTAAATAATTAATTGCTATTACGCAGTGGGCAAAAATAGTAGTGTCGTTGGAGCGCGCGGTATCCCATAAAGATGCGAAAAATTATCTACAAGAATACAGCATAAAGTTAGGTCCGGGCGACGATCCAAATAATCCAGCTTGCGAACAGAGAGGTGTATTAGTAATCAAGAGTAAATCGAAAACTAGAGCTAAGCAACGCAAAGGTGCAGTCTCTAATTGGAAGGTGAGCTTCTACCATTTTTTGACTATTTATTTATCTCATTTATTGTTTATTCATCGATTCAGGTATACTCGTTTATCGCCAACAGCACGCACGCACTCAAAATCAATTTCGATAGGGAGATTTGTACACTCTCGCAAATTTATTTATCGGTTTTCCATTCGATTGATTTCGAACTAGTACGCATGCACATACGCGCACGCGCACGCACACGCACACGCGCACGCACACGCACACACATTTATATATGCGGACATGTACGCGTTGCGGTACAACGGTACAATGATTGTAATAAATTTAAGAAGAAAACTTGGACAGATTTTTTTCTCGTATTGACGTATATTTAAAATAATAAATTGTTTCATGGTAAATTTTGCTCAACGCATTCGTATGCCGCATATATGGTTATCCGTGTATGATTTATGGGTCGCGTTTGTCCATAGACTGTCGCGTTTAGAATTTAGAATCTATCCAAGTATATCAATTTATTTCATTAATGATGTGAAATGAATTTTATTCGAATCAATATGCTAATGTGTAGGAATTAATCGAAACGTATGGTATACATTATTTCAGAAGAACAAGCATGTGTGTGTGTGTGTGTGTGTGTGTGTGTGTGTGTGTGTCGTTGCCGTAACATGCAACGAGTACAATAAATTAATGAAGAGAATTTCTACGAAATTTACGAACGCAGGTATTTGTTAAAACCAATTAGAAATGGTTTCTCGTAGTAAACGTACCTTGACGCGTATACCGTCTGGCTCTGTTTTTGTATATATGTATGCGGAGGTTACGTAAAAGTTATCCAGGTATATCTCAAGGAGAGGACATACGCGCGTACATACTTGTTTACAATTTATTCGAGTATATACATTCCACGGTTCGTAACGAATTGGATCAGTATTAATGTAGGAACCGACAAGGAACTATCGCAAGGTGTGGTACGTATACGTATACGTATAAAACTTAATGACGTAATTAATTATAGATCTCCCTATTGTCTATGTATAACCTATATCTATATATCTTTTATATATCGACGAATTTAATTATTATATTAGTATCCTGATACTGCAAGGAATAATCGAAGCGTCCACCTAGTACGTATTATCGTTTGTGCGCAGGCGTAGAGCTTAGTCATGCGATTAATTATATATTTCTTGATTAGTCAGTCCGTCGATGAATTTGATTGGTATTAATGTCCTATGAAGGACAATCAGTAAAGATTAATCGAATTATAATTAAATTATATGGTATGGTATTAGCGTGTAAACGCGCGTAGTACGCTTAGTACGACGGAATTAATAACGAATGAAACAATTGGAATATGCGGATGATTTCGTTCGGTATAAAAATACTTTGCAAGGATTAATAGCGTACGATGTACTAGTTTTCCTAATCGAAAGAAATGAAAAGAAAAGTATTTTTAATAATTATTTAACCATACGTTTCGTCGTTGCAAAACGAGCAAGCAAACGCGTGAACGTTGATCGTTGAAATCGATAATACTATATAACACTATTATCTCTCCCTTTCTCTAGCTCGCTCGTTCGCTCGCTCGCTCGCTCGCTCGTTGCACGTAACTCAATCGGTCGATTAATCGCACGACTAGCATAATTAAAAGGATACCATGCTGAGAGCTTTTATCGCATCGCATTCGTATAACGTGATATTTTCTCCGGTCTCTTTGCGAACCGATCGTACGCACGTACGATATCAAAAATTTTTCCGTTATCAAAAATTTTTCAATAACTATTTCGAAATGAATAGAGGTTCGATGAAATAGGTACAATTAACTTTTCTCGATTATTACACCGAAAAGAGACACGGACGTGTATACGCGTCACCTATGCGTGTAGGCATAAAGAGTGAGTTTATTTATAATTCACGACTATGCGATGTTCTTTTTATTAGAAGAAGAAGGAACAAAAAAGAAAGAAAAAGAAATAAAAATAGAATAAAAAGAGAAAAATAGAGAGTAGGAAAGGAAAATACGACAAGGATAAAGATAGTTAATTAATCAATATATTTATTAGGTTTAACGGATCAACTTAGTTTACAGCGTAACGTTTGACAATGAAATACGCAGTATACGAATCATTAACGAAATTATTCAGTCGTGTTAATCGATCATTTACTTTGTTTACAGCGCGTCGGAAAAGTGACGATAAACGCGCTGAAGAAGCGAGGCATGACTGGCGAGGAACTGCGACAGATAATGTGGGGACGGGAATCATTTTCAACGCCGATACGAGTTAGGCAAGTGATGGCCCGTAATCCGTCTAAATTGATTATATGAGATATGTATGACTTTGTAAACACCGATAGGGGTATGTAAATGCAATTTGGTAATGAAGTCGAGTGAACGTTGAAATAGAAAAAGAAAAAGAAAAAGAAAAAGAAAAAGAAAAGATCGTTGACGAGTTTGCAGGATCGATCGACTCGTAATTATCGTTACGATTACGTTTTCCAGTTCCAACGTTGGCGGCGGCGGCGGCGGCGGCGGCGGCGGCGAAGTTTCCGCGTTGACCGCCGGTTTCGGTGAGGCACTCACCGCAGCTCTGGACGTGATGGCCTTCGCTAACGATTTCGATCTCCCTGCGGATACCGCCGAGGGAATACCTGCGGATACCACCGAGGGAATACCTGCCGACAAAGCGAACGAGAAACAATGGTCTAAGACGCAACCAAAAGTCACTAGTAACAATTGTCAGGGTATACCCTCGACGAATTCCCCCGAAGAGAATTCCCAAGTTAAACTACCGAGTTCGGTCAAATTAAACGACCTTACTACCGGTAGCATAGAGAAACCCATAGAACCCACGAACATTCCCATCGGTGAGTTCTTTCAAAGAAAATAAACCATTTCGAGATCGTGTCTTCCATCAACGAAATCAAAATTGACCGTTCGTCCTTCGTTTAGAATCGAAACTATCGAAGGAAGAGGATCCATTCTTAAAGCTGATAATAGCGTCGGAGTTGACTAACGATCAAGAGTTGTTGCCAAAATTGGCGAAAGATGTTTTGGAGGTTGCCGAAAAGTCAGTAAAAACAGAGACGGACGCGCGATCGACGTCGCAAATTTTAGAGGGCTTGGCGATGATCATGATACCCACGACCGTAGAGAGTTCTCTCCCGAAGAAGCAATACTTTGTTGAGTCTAGCGATAATGATCTTTGCGCTAGTAAGTTGATCGATTTCTTTTTACGGCTTTTTGCGAGGCCCATCGATCCTTCCATTTTAATTAATCAAAAAAAAAAAAAAAAAAATAAGTAAAAAATAAGACAAAGTCGTTGTAAAATGTTGAAATATTCTCTGTATTCGTTTAAGATGAAAAAACGTTAGGAACGGAGTCCTATCTACGAAGAATCAGGTCGGCGAACAACAGATTTATGAAGAGTAGAAAAAAATCTGGACGCAAGCCTGCCAACGGTGGTGGTTCTACGTCGTCGTCGTCGTCGTCGTCGTCGGTGGAGGTGGAGGTGGAGGTGGAGGTGGAGGTGGTGGAGACGGCGGCGGCATCGTCGTCGTCGTCGTCGTCACCGTCGACGAACGTCGCCGAAAATATTATCGGTTATAGGTCTTTGTCGAATGGCCCGGAAGAGGAACCGACGAAGCGTATCCTGAACAAAGATCGCAAAAAGTCTGTCGAAACAATTAAGGACGAGGTCGAGCAAAATGGTGGTGCTCGCAATCCGTTACAGGATAAGCCACAGAAACGACGGCCGAAGACAGGCAGGAATAGGTAGCTTTATGTTGTTTTTTTTTCAACTTTTTTTTTTTCTTAAACTTCTTCTTCTTCTTCAACTTCTTCAACTTCTTCTTCAACTTCTTTTTCTTGTCAGAAAAAGTGGAAGAAAATCGTACACGAAAGTCGAAAGTTGTCGAGAAAATTTTTCTTCGGTGAACGTAGCTTAAGCGTTTTTCCCCTCGATCTCCGTATCCATTCAACCAAATTAATATGTATTTTTATTCGAAATAATCGTTTTCTCGCTCGATCTGCCGATTATCTATCGTATCATCTGCGAGAAAAGTAAATATTGAGAAAAATAGAGAGAGAGAGAGAGAGAGAGAGAGAGAGAGAAAAAAGTGTTACGTATCCACCCATTCCTCTCTCTTTCTCTCTCTCTACCTCTCTCTACCTCTACCTCTGGTTTTATCTCGAACGACATCGTTCCCATCTTTTTCCTCGTCGTCTACCGTCGTTTAATTGAGCCGATTATTGCTACAAAGCATCCATATTTCATTACGGAAAATTGATTATCACACTTGGCCGAACTTATTATCGATACTTTTACGAACCATTATTTTTCTTTATTTAACCCAGTCATGTTTTATTTTTTACTGCTTTGTTCGCGATAAGAAGTTTTTAAATGTGTGCGCGTGTATATATATATATATATATATATATATATATATGAATATGTGCGCGAGCGCGCGTGTGATTTGTTCGAAATGTTATTGAGTTGGGTAGTCACGGCTGTCTCTCTCTCCCTCTATTTCTCTCGTTGTTGATGATATTTCCAAGGAAATCGGTTTGCATTGGCGCGTATCTTGCGCACTCGATAAATCAATTATCGTTCGTGTAGGCGTAACTCCTGGAAAGCGGAAACTCAATACTCGAGACAATATCGACAAGTAGTCGCTGTGGCAAACCGAAGGATTTGGAGCAACCAAGCACGTTGCTATACTTTTATATATGTATACACACGCACACGCACGCGCGCGCGCGCTCATATTCGACGATATAAAATTGCGAAATGTCTGAACGTTTTGATATTTACTGTCATGCTATTTCACCCCTTGAAAAATGTCGTTTATAATTTCCTCCGAATATTTAATAAACCCTCGTATATTTTTTTTTTGTTTACTTTAATTGTATGCGCAGAGTATCGCCCAAGGAGGAGCCAAGGAGTAGAAGAGAATCGATTGAGCGAAATAAGGTGTTTTTAGAAACGACGGCGACGGCGACGGATCCGTTGGAACCATGGAGCACGCGTGGTATTAAGGACATGAACGCCATATTGGCTTGGAAGGAAAATACACCGGACAGTCCTTAATGTGACTTTATGATACCGAGGTTGCACGTACTATAGTCCCCGTCCCCGTCGCAACCACTCGCAACCACACGCGCACACAGACGCACACAGACGCACGCAGCGCACACGGTAGAAGCCTGATTGCATCGACGAAAAGACTGCTTTCGCTTGACTCAAAAGTTTACACGCCCGAAGAAATTGGGATTTAAAAAGGGTCGAAGGAAGAGAGACTAGATGGGTACGAGAGAAATAAATGAGAGTACGGTGGTTGTATATTTGTGAGAAATTCATTACAAAAGTATAAAGGACAAAATATTACTATCCTTTTTCGTAATATCATTATTTATTTCCTTTTTATTAATTTTTATCATATGTTTCTTTTTAGTCGCCCGAGTAATTTACCCGGCGCTCGTATGAACGCCAAGTCGCAAATTTCAATACCCGAACAGACTCTAACATGATCATCGATTCGCCGACGCAAAAGACTTCGAATAGTGTTCGTAAATACTAGAAAAAAAAAAAAAAAAAAAAAAAAAAAAAAAAAAAAAAATAAAAGACCGATTTGCACACGCACGCAACGTACGTAGAAATGATATGTAAAAGTTTTTACGAGACGATTCTGATATATTTTAATAGAAAATTAATTAATAAAAAAAATCTTGTCTCTTTTTCACAGGTATAAATTAATATTAGACGGAAGAAGACAACTCCATATAGCTAATGACAATAACGTTGCGATCGTTATGCTACCTTTCAATGGACGCCTAGAAAAAACGAGAAAAGTAAACACTAAAAATATATGTGTGTATATGTATATATATATATATATGCGTCTTTGTATACGTACATACATTTTGTATACAAAGAAGACTACAAGGAAATCTTTAGTAGTGGACTTTAAAAGGGCTTTAGACTTCTACTACTCGACAGAGTTTGTCAATTAGGCAATTAAAAGCTGATGCGTATAAAGGAGCGGAGATTTCTAAAGAGAGAGCGAGGGGGAGGAAATAACATGACGTAACAATTACTGCACTCGTGTGGTAATTTCATTAATTATAATAAACTGCATTAATATCTTTCACCTTTCTCTCTCTCTCTCTCTCTGTTCTTACGGAACAAGTTATTATCCTTGAGAAACGAGTAAGCGTCGTATAATGGTAAGGAAGTAGCTATCCGTGGGGTTTTCGGGATTACTAGCGGGATCAAATTCGTACCGTCGATAAACAACTTTCATGAATGTTTAATAACGAATTGAAGCTTTTATTTGGGCCCTTTGATTTCTTTGTATCTTCGATGAATGAATGTATGTATGTATGTATGTATGTATGCATGCATGTATGCATGCATGCATGCATGCATGTATGTATGTATGGAGACTGTGTCTATCTCTTTCTACAAGAATGGCGTTTGACAAAGGACCCAGAAAAGGTTTAGAGGGGAAGGTTGGAGGAAGAGGAGGGATGAAAAGAGCGTAAACGATTCGAGGCAGGCTCCGACCACGGACAACGAGATTCTCGCTCGATCAATGAAGAAACTTCCAAACGAACGGGAACTATACTCTTTCTCTCTCTCTCTCTCTCTCTCTCTCTCTCTCTCTCTCTCTCGCCAGCGAGTTTCCTCTGAAACTTCGTTTAATGAACTTTCGACTTACTTATACGGAATTTGAGAGAGAGAGCGAGAGAAAGAGCTGGCGTGACACGTCACTAAGAGACACGACTCTTCGAACCAATCGCGTATAGCAAAAGCATTCGCGGTGAATCACGTAGTATCGCGGGGTAGTAAGAAAGTCGCGTCGCTATATATATATATAGGGGTGAAGGGGTGAAGGGGTGGAGGGGTGGAGGGGGGATGTTTGCCGGGATCAGTCGTGGGACAGAAATGTTTGCATCTTCTCGATAGGAAAAGTATCGTGATTTGTAATAATGAAATGAAAACTTTGATTTCGTTTCATTGTTCGTAAAAATGAATCTTTGAATTTTTGGGGAATAAAAAGGAAGAAAAGAAAGGAAAGGAAAGGAAAGGAAAGGAAAGGAAAGGAAAGGAAAGGAAAGGAAAGGAAAGGAAAGTAAAGGAAAGGAAAGGAAAAGCGTATCGATTAGGATGCACGGTGAAAGAGAAGAGAGCGGTGGTATAACGTAATCGTATAAAGAGAAAGAAGGGAAGAGAAACGTGGTAAAATGGAGTAGAGTAGTAAGCTACAGTGACGACCCAAAGAGAGCGTATAAAGAGACCGGATAAAGAGAATAAGGGTAGTGGGAGGAGGAGCGACGGGGATGGGGACGGGGGGGATGGAAGCGAGCGTAGGAGGCTTTTCTTAAATTCGGAGGGAGTGTTAGCAGTGTCTACGGAACGGATCGAGCAGTAGCATTCGCAAAGGGGGAAGAGCCTCGACACAAAGGAGACTCGTTTCGATCAACTCCGATTCCATAGATATTGTGTGCCCGATGAAACGACGATTTACGTGCACTTTATTTCCCACGGGAATAGCGTGCATCGGTGCATTCATGGGAATACGCAATAATATTAATTTCTTTCCTTTGTACGATAAGGCACATATTTTATCGTTGTATATGAAAAAAAAAAAAAAAAGAAAAAAAAAGAAAAAGGAAAAAACTTATCGCATTCCGAAGGCTCGAAAAATTTGAAATTTATTATTCGCAAGTATAAGAAGCAGAGATATCTCGATAACGCGCAACCTTTTTCTCTCTCTCTCTCTCTCTCTCTCTCTCTCTCTCTCTCCTCCTTTTAATACGATTCGATTAAGTTGAATTTAAGTTGAATTTAAATTTAAGATAACTCTCGGATCGAATAACACGGATATCGGGACGATTAAATTCGCTCATCCTCGTCATTTTCTTTTCTTTCTTTTCTTTCTTTTCTTTCTTTTCTTTTTCTTTTCTTTTTCTTGGCTCGATGACGGATAATTCGTAGGTCGATTAGAAAAGTTCTCGTTCTCGAGTTTCCAGAGTGTCGCGTCCGAATTAATTTGATAGGGATTCCCCCGTAAATATCAGCACAATTAACCCGCACCGACCCAATTCGCATCCGGACGCGAATCGCCGTCCCTCGAATTCGAGAGAAGGAAAGGAAAGGAAAGGAAAGGAAGGGAAAGGAAAGGAACGATAAGGAGAGAAAAAAGGAAGAGGTGAGACGGGAGGAGGCGCTTGAGAAATTCGAATCGAAGAGGAGTGCCGCGAAGAAGGTATTTATATCTCGATCATCTCGAAATTCGAATCGAAGAGGAGTGCCGCGAAGAAGGTATTTATATCTCGATCATCTCGAAATTCGATTGTGCGCGATAGTCGATACTACCGGCCGCCTATATACGTCGCCTTTTTTTACATGCGCGCTCCCATCGTGTACAAGATGGCCCGGCAAAAAGTATCTAGGTGATTTTAAAGGTGAATAACGTTCGTTTTCTCGATGCTTCGAGGCAAATTCTTTTCTTCTCCGATCCGTGAAAAAGCAAACGACCAATCGGACGATCGTTGGAAACCAGCGAACGAATCGAACGAAGGACGAGAATCGGATGGTTTTTTTTTTTCGACTCCATGTTGGATGCGAACGACGAATTAAGTTTAAGAACGAAATTAAGGTCAATTAAGGACAGAATCGATAAGGACAAGGATATACCCTGATCGAGGCGCCTCGTTATCGTCCTTTCTCTCTCTCTCTCTCTCTCTCTCTCTCTCTCTCCCGGTCCGACGAAAGAGAAGCAAAGCCCCTCCGCTTCGAGGACAAAGGCACGAACCCCTTTCCCTTGTACTTCAGCGACTTAAGAAAAAGAAAGGAGAAGAATGGAATACGATTGAGAGGAGAAAATGGCACGAGTGAAAGGATCGTGATCGATAAGCCGAAAGGAGAAGAGTTTTGAGCGACGTCGCGAGTGCCGTTGAATCCTTCCGAGAAGACCGATCGTTGTTGTCGTCGTCGTCCATCGTTCGTCCTCCACCCCATAACGGATAGACGAACACGAAGATAGGTAGGTAGGTAGGTGGGCAGGTGGGTGGGTACGTACGCGCGAACGTCGATCGATTCTGAAGAGTGTTCCAAAAAAAAGAAAAAAAAAAAAAAAGGAAGCATCCTCGCGTTCGTTCGTTGGTTGGTTCGTTGATGCGAGCGCCATAAGTAATAGGAGGCAGAAACAGACGCGGTCTGTCATTTTTACGCATCGTCGTTTCCAACCGACCGAAATACGTCACGTTGCGTTTCTCCGACGTTTCGGGGCTACCGCGGGAACAAAAAAAAAAAAAAAATAGAAAAAAAAAAAGAAGAAAAAAGGAGAGCGAGCGGAAAAAAGGATGGGTGGAGAGAGGCGGGGAACGAACGTGGGCGGCGGTAGAGCGGGAGAAGGTTGTGACGTTGATAGTCGCGGAAAATGCGAAAAACGTGAAATACAGAAAATTTGCCGTTAAACGAATCTCTCTCCCCATTCGCTAAAATACGAGGATTCCTCTGACCGCTCCCACTCTCTTTCCCTTTCTCCTACTCCTCTCTCTCTCTCTCTCTCTCTCTCTCTCTCGTCCAGCTTCCCCAACGATCCTTCGAAAAATACATTTACGTATTTTCTCTCTCTCCCTCTCTCTCTTTCCTAGTCATTTTCTTTCTTTTTTCGTGCGTCGCATCTACCAGGCTTAACAAGGAACGACGAAAGAGAGGAGAGATCGGGCAAATCTTTGCGAGGATTTTTTTATTCGTCCGCACCCACCCCCCCACCGCCCGCTCATTCCTGACGATCCGACGCCCATTCCCGACGATCCGAAGCGTCGTTTTAATTAGCACGTTAATTCGTAACTCGTGGTAACGCGCGTACTCGAGCCGGCCCTGATTAACCGTAATGGCGACGGAATAATAATAAGAAAATGAATCGTTCGAAACTGTGAAGGGGAAAGAGGGAGGCAGCGAGCTCGTTTTTTGCCCTTTTTTTTCTTTTATTTTCTTTAGTTTTTTTATCCTTAACGCTTCGAAGGAGAAAAAAGGGAAAGAAAAGAGACGCGTTTTCCGAGAAGAGAAGAATATCGTCTTTATTTCCCTGGTGCGCGACGACACGGTGCTAACAAACGGTTAAATTAGTGGCGCTAAAAAGCGTAAGAGCGTGACATCGATTTCTATTCGGCCAATTAAACGCGCCGTCGTTTCTTTCCTCTCTCTCTCTCTCTCTCTCTCTCTCTCTCTCTTTCGCTCGCTCGCTCGCTCGCTCGCTCGCTCGCTCTCTTTGGTTTTTCTCGGAAAAGTCGGCCGGTCGATTAAGTAGCCGCGACGAAATACGTAATGCGGAAAAGCGAGTCGAGAATGTCCAGTGACCCGGACGCGACGATGTATCAACGAACTCGTGCGAGAGATTCGAGGGGGTGGGGCGGGAGGAGGAGGAGGAGGAAGGATAGAAAAAGCTTCGAATCGCAGGACACCCTACGCGTTATTTTCATCGCGAGAAGGAAAGAAGCTTCGCTCTTCGTAACGACGGCGAAACAGGAAGAGATAGAGAGCGATAGAGAGAGAGAGAGAGAGAGAGAGAGAGAGAGCTACTCGAGCCTGCGCTTCTACCGGGTGTCCAGAGGCTTACCCGGTCAAACTACGGGAGCGTATTTTACGAGTGGGGAGATTAAAGAAACAAAAGAAAAGAACGTTTTATCGTCGACGCCGCGAAAACGCGTTGCTCTCTCTCTCTCTCGTTCGATTCGGTCGGTTCTCTTATTACTCGTGGAGAATAAATATAAAGGTGTTTATCCTTTTTCCGATATATCGATGGTCGCCGACGGGCGTTAATCGATACGATCGTAATAATTATCGATCGAAACGACAATTGAAAAAAGGATACGCGTACTTATCGATGAGGATACGAATGAAATACGAAAAAGAATCTCGAAACGTTTACGTTCGACGATAGGAAGAAATTGGTTTCGCGTTTCTCGCGCGAAGAACGACGTGTACGGGAAATGCGTTCGAGAAATTTCCTTTGAAAACGAGAACGAGGAAGAAGGAAGGGGAGAGGAGAAAGATCGGCAAGTATTTGTCCGATAAAATTCCGTAAGTAAGCGATCGAAACGAAACTGGTCGTATTATCGTTCAAATTTCTACGCGCTTTGAATTTCTCTCGGAATTCTCTCTCTCTCTCTCTCTCTCTCTCTCTCTCTCTCTCTCTCTCTCAAATAAAGTTAGGATTTCGCAAGAGTTGGCCCCGCGGAATATTTCGCGAGGTTCTTTAAACTCTTGGAGACTTTGACAACGAGCGGCAGTAGCTTTTGAGGTTATCTAGACCGGAACCTCGTCCTCGCTCGTCCCTCTGCGTTTTCCTCGCGTTTCCCTCCTGCGTCGGGAGTAACCGCGTTCCACGGTTCGTAGGAAAAAAGTGGGAATTAAGACGACGCACGAGGGCCATGAGAACGAAATTACGAAATCGCGTTACGAGCTAAGCTAAGACAAAAGGCAACGCTTTTTTACCCCTCGTTGATCGTACCGAACGGACAGCAGCGGAATACGCGTTCGTACGGCATAGAAACTTTGTTCTGACTGAACGTGAGTCCACTCTCTGCGTCTAAGAGAAAGTCTCTCTTTTCTTCCTTCCCTCCTTCCCTCCTTCCCTCCTTCCTTCCTTCTTTTTTGTTTTTTGTTTTTTGTTTTTTGTTTTTTGTTTTTTGTTTTTTCGAATCGATCCTTTCGACGCTTTGCCTCTCGGGGATTCGCGATATCGAAATCGACGCGAAGAGAATATAAAGGAGGTAGGGGGGCGTGGTACGTTCTACTTATATATTTTCCGAATAGAAAAGTATACAGAAAGGATAGGAGAGTTCGGGCATACCTGCCGCCAAAGTCCATACGCATTCGCGTATTTTTCTCGAAGCGATCGTAGGAAAAAAGATAAAAAACATCCGAGATGCCGACCTGTGCCACCAGCTTGCCGTCACCGCCATTTTCCATCGATATCTGACGCGCGCGCGGTAGAAAATTTTTCCTCGATAAGATCCTTTTATCGTCCTTCGCATATATATGTGTCTATATATATATATATATATATATATTCCTTTTCCCGGAAATAGAGAAAAATGTGTATTCACTCGACCGGTGTAACTTCGTTATCGAAGGAGAAACGTGGATGACTCGTCGTTTCGTAAGATCCGTGGACGAAGAAATTCGCGGCGACCGATCGCAAATTCCAACGTTTCCTTATCTCCAATTCGCCCTTGCATCTCTCTCTCTCTCTCTCTCTCTCTCTCTCTCTCTCTCGAAAGACCTTCGATGCGAGGCACAATTTTTGTTCTCGCAAACGTTCGTTCATCGCAATGACGAGTATTCTCGTAGCTTCTCGGTCGGACCGAGCTTTATAATCCGTCCGTTTCTCTTTCGCTCTCTTTCGCTCTCTTTCGCGTGGGCGCGAGGGATATCGAGGAAAGGGATAACGACGCGTTGCTTTTCATTGAGAGAAAGAGAGAGAGAGAGAAGAAAGTTATTTCCTTTTAAAGATTTATCCTTACTCGAGGAACCGTTGGCTGTTGCCGTCTAATTTCTAACTTTGTTAATCCCCCCCTCTCTTTTTCTCTTTCTCTCTCTCTCTCTCCCTCCCCCTCCCTCCGTCGCTATCTCTCTTTCTCGTAATTTAATTTTCGATTAAACTTACGCTCGATCTTCGTTCGGTTTACCACCACGTAGATTAAAGTCCTCTAAAGAAGGAGAGGGAGAGAAATGGATGTGAGGAGGGGAAATGGCTCAGAGATTTTTACAAGGGACTTTATAATAAAGCGTTCGGTGGTTAAAGCGAAATTTAACTGGAAACTAAAGACGAACCAGAGGTGTGTTATCTAGATGAGATAGGACGCCTGCCTGTGTTTGCGTGCGCGAACGGGCTAGGAACTCTGGGTCAGGGGGCGCGCGCACGAGAGAGAGAGAGAGAGAGAGAGAGAGAAAAGTCGGATGCGTGGTAGAAAGCTTGCAATTTTCATAGTTAGATAACACTTGGACGAAGCGGACAGGAACTCTCGCGAAAGATGACGAAGAGTTTCCGGCCCGATGACTCCTCTCTCTCTCTCTCTCTCTCTCTCTCTCTCCGTTATTTTTTAAATTGTTTCTTCTGTCCCCTTAGAAGCTTCGAGGGAAGGATCTCGTTTGTAGCAAACTTTGAGAAATTGCGATCCTTCCTTTTGTTTTTCGTCTGTCCCGTTTTTTCTTCTTATTTTTTTCTTTTTGAAAACTCCAACTTTCGCCGACCCTCAATCTCGTAGCATTCTTTGTCGATAGATGAGAAAGAATTAAAGAGACACCGGCATTCTCTTATTTACATACTATTTATATTGGGTAAGCTCCTCCCAATGAGGGAATAGAAATAAATAAATAAATAAATGTAATATATGGGTAAATCGGAAGTAAATAAGCGGAGAAGGAATCTCTTAGAGGTAGGCCGAGGGAAAAAAAGGGTCCCTATCGTTGGGAAGGATCGTCTCTAGAGAAATATCCTAACTCTCACCTTGTTTTCGATCTCGCGATAATGAGCTTCGTTCGTGGTAGGATCGATAGGGTATCGTTTAATGGATCTGACACAGCTAACTATAGTCGATCGAACCCAACTTCCCGTGGGATCGATGTTACCAAGGTCGTCGTCGGGATCGGGATGAACGTCGCGTCGATCGACCAGATCGACGAATCAGGATTCTCGAAACCGGACCGTCTTTCGTGACGAGCGTCTTTGATTTATCATAAACATCCTTCGTTGGATGCCACTTTAACGAAGATTTTTCCTTCCGTCTCCTCGAACTTGACAAAAAATCCTTTCTCGGCGATCCTTCGAATAGACTCGACTTAACTTTCATATCCACGTCCGCGCACAATCCTTTGTCACGTGTTTTTTCTTTTTCGTTCCTTTTTTTTTTTTTTTCTTTTCTTTTTTACTCTTTACAAGTATCCTTTACTCGGTAGATTTTATTTTTGTTTTCATTTTTGGTTAACACGGCTCGCAGTTACAATCTATTTTCTCATTTTTTCTCCTCCTCGCAATGTTCGTTTAGGATTTCTTGCTATCTATAATATATTTTTCGCCTCTCTCTCTCTCTCTCTCTCTCTCTCTCTCTCGTTTCTTTCGCAACTATGTTCGTATCGTTTTCACACACTCACACACACTATTTGCACGTCTTTCTCTCTGATTTCTTTCCCACCTATTTTCATATTCCTTCCACCTCTCTTGTACACTCTATCCCTTCCTCTTTCTCCAACTCTTTTCTTTCTTTTTCTCACTCGCCGAGGAGAATCCCTCGGAGCGTCGGGTTTTAATTACACATTTTTTTTGCACACCCACCTTCTAGCCCTTCTCTCTCTCTCTCTCTCGCTCTCTCTCTCGCTCGACATTCGCCACGAGAGGGTTCTACACGACTATGTCTATGACGACTATGACGACGACGATGACGACGACGAATATTCTGAATTTGGAGGGTGGCTACAGGCCTCTGGCTCCGACATCCCCATCTCAACGTCGAGCCGTCAGGAAATTCGCCTTTTCCTCGCTAACTCTCTCTCTCTCTCTCTCCCCCCGAATTATTCGACCGTTTGCTGCCTATTTCCTTCTCTCTCTTTCTCTCCCTCCCTCTTCTTTTTAGATGTCTCTACAAATTTGCCTCTTCGAACTGAACGAAAAATTTCCTGTTTAAAAATGAATGTTGACGAATGTAAAATAGATCCGTTGTTTTTTTTTTTTTTTTTTTTTTTTTTCCCCAATGAAAAAGAAAAGAGAAAGCAAATATTTGAAGTAGGTATTTAACGGAGGTTACCGAGACCTCCTACGAGTCTAGAATCGCCTGGTCAAGTTTGTTCGGAGCATCGAAATCGTCGGATAATCCATTTTTTTTTTTTTATTTTTTTTTGCAAGAGCTACCGGGAATATTCGACGCGCGTGGCACCAGGAGTCACTTCGCAGAGGACCAAAATGAAATGACTTTATATACATATATACACACACACACACACACACACACATATCCTACGTGTCTATCTCTCCATATATGTATATATATATTTTTTTTCTTTCTTTCATCGACGAATATCAACGCGAGCGAGCACAGTGATATACGTGCTTTTCAATCTTCAATGAACTTAGAGTTTGGGTTAGTGGATCCACGTAGTCACCGTTTTCTATCCAATTTCGTTACTAACGGACGATACGTAAAATCATTACACAAAAATTCCGAGAAAAGGGATTCGTTTTAGTTTCGTAATTTTTTGTTTCCTCTTTTGTTATTCTTATGGTACTGCCGAAAGAATACTACCGGAGAGCTGTTTTCTATCAAATCTCGATATTACTTTGACGAAAAGTCATTACAAAAAAAAAGAAAAATACAAACCGAACCTCACGAGATCCCATATTTTTTTCAATTTTTGCTCTCTCTCTCTCTCTCTCTCTCTCTCTCTCTCTCTCTCTCTCTCTCTCTCTCTCTCTGCGCGACGCTTATTCCTCCGATGTCAAGGAGAATCTCTGGCATCGTTCTTGCATAATCCCAAAGGGGAATTCGTCGAAGCTCGCTGGCTGCTGCTTCGGTCTCTCCTCGTCGAAATCATCGATTACGCATTCGTTTTCACGAGGATAGAAAAAAGGGGCCGGGGGAACGTCGCGAAAGAGAAGTGGAATGGGTTGGAGAGAGAGACCTAAAGAAGAATGGCGTAGAAAGAAGAGGACGCGTATGCGGTCAATTTATTTCATAGGGAAAACGAAAAAAAGAATGATAAAGCAAAAGGAAGAAGAAGCAAAAATATCAGGAAAACAAGCTTTCTATATATATATATATGTATATATATGTACATGTTTGTGTGCGCGCACGCGCCTGGATACACAAAGCCCACTTCCTATCTCTTCAGAAATTGTCTTCACCTGAGAAAATAAAGGGATAGAAGAAATGAAATCCTCTCGTATCGATCTACCTAACCTCGCGAGAATCATCGTCTTTCGTGTATATACATATACATATGTGTGTGTGTGTGTGTGTGTGTGGGTGGGTGGGTGGGTGGGTGCGAGTGTGTGCGTGCGTGCGTGCGTGCGCGCGTAGGTACATAATATTCGTAAAATTTCATTCGCAAAACTCGTATCAAGAAATCCCAGCGAAAGCAATTTCCATAAATTTGACTCCGATAACGAAAGAATAATACAAAAATGGGCGGCGAGGGCGCCTCGACGAAACGAAAAGGACGCGAGCGAGCGAGCGAGCGAGGTATCGAAAATACGCGTTTCTCGAATTTGACTTCTCCGATTCTCGACTAAGATCTAACGTCCTTGGTGTAAGGGAGGTGAGGCGGGGTGGAAGGAGAGCCGGAACGTGGATAAGTTCGCGTCGGACGAAATAGGAAATAATCGTACAATTTGTAGCGTACGCGTATACCCAGTCGTCGGGGAGGGGGATATTCGATCGATCGCAAAGAGTTTGAGCGAGATAGAAGAGTCAGGTTGGTACGCTTACCCTGTCAAATATTACGTAGGACCTGTCCATTCCCCTTTTTCGGCACGGTCTACCGATTACGAAATTAATCCGCTTCCGAACATCGCCGACGACAAATTATCGAGTTTATATTTATCGGCACGCGAATGCGAACCAACAAACATGGACGTTATCAGGCTGCGCAAGTATTATCGTTACAATGCCTTTGGATTCGATAAGATGGTCGGTCGAGCTATAACGCAGAGAAGAATGAGAACAAAAAAATTAGTTTGTTGGTTATGCTCGGGGAAACTTTGTTTTTTTCTTTCTTTTCTTTTTTCTTATAGATAATTTCGTTTCGTCGCGTTGCATCTTGATGGATGCTTTTAATCGGATAATGGGATACCGACAGAGGGTTCGGGACTTTTTGCAAATTTTGAAAAGGAGCGTCGTCCTTTTTTGGACGGAGAACTTTTTTTACTAATTTTTTTGTTTTCTCCTCTCTCGTACCCATTTCCTATACCCGTCTACGTGTACATATATGAATAAATTTACAGGAGTGGTAGTAAACGGAGAGAGGGAGAACACGATTTTGATATTCATATTGTAATTTATACTGTAAAACGAATAGAACGCAACGTGTCCGTCCACTATCGTCCTTCCTTCTTTTTTACGATTTACAATAAACTGGCGCGTACGAATTTACACGACGCAAGCTCGGACACGATCTATCGACGTCGAATTTATATCGGACCATCCGCTATCTCTCTACGGCCTTCGCTCTAAACATTTTACGCGCAAATTCCTTTCTACGATTCTTGTATCCGTGATACGCCGCGTACTTTTCATATCACTTATAAGTATGTCGCAAGGTATTTATTTCTCGAGAGGGACGCTCTTTCAAATCTCTATAGAAATATATTTTTATTATTTTCATATGTTTTTAAAAGGCCTTTCTCTTTTATTTCTTTATTTTTGAAAATATTTCCATCTATAATATTTTTAAATGCAAGTTTTTGCCTAACGTCGATACGCGCATTCGATAGATTTACTACCCGTTATACTTTTTGTCATTTTCCAAAAAGAAATTTCTTTACTCTTACTATCCAAATGATGTGTCATTTTATTACAGTTGTACGGATTACTCGTAGCCGAAAACGACTTGAGAACATTTTTAAACCTCGGTCTTTACTCCGGTCCGATCACAATTTTCATCTCCATACTCCTTGTCATCCTAATTTCCTGTACGTTTGCGGTGAGTAAAAAAAGTGACATCAAAAATTAAAACGTTCGATAGCTCGTTCGAATCTTTGGACGGAAAAAAGGTATCGCTCGAAAATCAATAACACGCACGCGCGCGCGCACGCACACATACACATAAATGCAGGATAGAGGCCAAAAGTGTTCCTAGGTTAATTTAAAAATCAATTACTCTTTTTCGAGAACTTTTTATAGTCCTTTAGTTGGACTTGTAGTTTTACAATTTCAACAAAAATATTCGCTTATCCTGTACGTACATATTATATATAAAAATGAAATGTATAACCGGTTTACTTTTTTTTTCAAGAGAGAGAGAGAGAGAGGGGGGGGGGGAAGGGGCAGCCATCGTAATCGAGAAATCGCAATTTCGTTTTGCGTTATTCCATCGGAGCAACAATCAAAGATGGCGAATACCGCACTACGAACTGTCCGATTTGAATCCGACGTTTATTAATTTTATTTTTATTTTTTTACTCGACGACAACAAGGATACAAAAAAGCAACAACTTTTCCAATATCGGAATTTATTTCAGAGCTCGTCTGTGTTGACCGCGAACGAAAGAGCCCTCGGGGAATCTCGAAACGATATCGAGAAGGTAACAAAATTTTGTGTTTCTGTGAGAAAGACGAAGAGAGAGAGAGAGAGAGAGAGAGAGAGAGAGAGAGAGAGAGAGAGAGAGAGAGAGAACAAGGAACGAAGCGACAGGCGTGTCGCCTGTCAATAATTGTTCATAATTTATGATTTAGCGGATACCACGTAAAGAGAGTATTATTGGCCTTCGACCTGCCTACAAGTGTATACACAAACATGTAAGTTCGTGTTACCAGTTAAAAATTCTTTTCGAAATGCATTCTTTTTATTATCGTTGTTATTATTATTTTTATTGTTCGAGTGCATAACTCTGCATTTTTTTTTTTTTTCTTTTGACGAACAATGGTACCCAAACGAATGGTACCATTCGTATCGTGATTTTCATTTTTATTCAACAACGTTTAACGCGTTTAAATATCGTTTTTCGTTGTTATTATTTTAATACGCTTCCCGCACCACGTTTTTTTATTTTTTTATTTTTTAAACAATGGCGCAATCGTTTATTGATTTTCAGTTGCAACAAACGGAGGTGTTTCAAAGGAAAACAAAGAAATTGGTAAGTATAAAATTGGTTTAATAAAATTTGAAAAGAAAAGTCATTCCCTTAATTATTTATTTATTACTCTTTTTCATACCAACTAACCATCGACAGTTACGTAAGGAGCTGCTGGAGGTGGAGATAATGAACAGCAAAATAACGTGCCTTGAGAAATTATTAAGACCCGAAGTGAGTCTGAAACGAGACGAATTGCTATCGAGGAACAACAAATGGGAAGAACTTCTTTCTTCGTAGATAAAAGAGACGATTTCAATTGAATGAGATAGAAACAACGGAGTCATTGTTTTGACTCTCGTAGTCTAAAGAAACTCACCCTTTCTCTCTCTCTCTCTCTCTCTCTCTCCCTCACACTCTCTCTCTCTCTCTTTTTCATTCATTACAAAGCATTCATAATTAGCTCGTTCTTTCAACTGCAATATAAACGGTAATCTCGTTTTGTTGTTTTTTTATTTTTTTCTCGTCGAGAGAGTAGGTAAAGAAATAGTTTGAGATCGTTGACGTTATGATCCATCCTTCGAGACGAAAAAGATAAACGGAATAATTCGATGGTTTTGATAGAAGACGAATAACAAACGAAAATTTTGGAGAATTGGCCACTTGGCAGATTTCGAAGGAGCATGGATCCGAACGAACGAAATTATATATAATACGCGATTAGTGGTGGTGGTAGTGGTGGTAGTGGGGGTGGTGGGGGTGGTGGTGGTGGTGGAGGTGGTGGAGGTGGTAGAAGCAGACTCAGAAGCAGAAGCAGAAGCAGTAGCAGTAGCAGCAGCAGCAGCAGCAGCACGTTGGCGTCGATCGAGCCACGGGAAGACACGTCCTAATCCAGCCTCCCCCACCCACATTCAGCACCACCCCTTCCACGTTTCCCATCGTCGGGTCGATGCGCTTTTTCGATGCGTACGAAGGGGATAGAATGCTAAAGGGGAGCGAGCTTTCATCTTCGGCGATTGTAGGAAGGTGAAGAGGTGCGTTTTAAACGCACGTTAATCGGTCGAGAAACGAGAAAATCTTTTAACTTTCTTTTCGAAAGAGGGAATGAAAGACGCGCGCGCGCGCGCACGAGAGAGAGCGAGAGAGAGAGAGAGAGAGAGAGAGAGAGAGAGAGAGTGAGAGTGAGAGTGAGAGGCGGGGAGATTGCATTGTAAACAAAAAAGCAATTTGTACTTCCTCGTATAATATTTTTCTTTCGCATTGAAAAGTAGAGAGACTTTGGCTAAGGAGCGTCGTAATAAAATATTAATAGTCAACGCATTTGTTATTTTTCAGGAACAATGCGAATGGCGTCGAAGCAGGTCACCCAGGTTTTACTATCGTGCGATCGGTGTTACGTCGAAATAATATTGCAACGATTGGAAATAAAGGAAACGAAAATTTAATGGAAAAAAGAGAAACAGGAAATAGCATCGTCTATCTGGTCGTTTTTAAACAATGAAATCGGAAGAGTACTTGATAATATATGAATATCTGCTGCTGCTGATTCTGCTGTTGCTGCTGCTACTACTACTACAACTACTGGAGCAACGAACTTTCCCGTTAACTAGTCCTATCTACATGCATAATTCATTTTACACACAGGTGACGTATGCAATAATAGAAACAATAGAGAGAACGACGATGCTCGGTTTACAACAATAACCCCAGTTCGCTCGTGGTTAAGGGTTCCACTTGTTACCATAAATCTCTGACCGGTTTATCATCCTTCTGGATGTATCAAAAAAAAAGAAAAAAAAAAAAAAAAGAAAATAAAAAAAAATATACGTATATCCATCTTTTTCTTGAAAAAAAAGAAAAAAAAAAAAAAAAATTGAAACACTTTTCAGATTTACCTACCGATAAGCTCAGGAAAAGAACTAGTACCGTCCCAAAAAGAGTGAAATAAAATTCATTAACGGTTCTCGTTCAAAATCGATAATAAATAAATAAATTCATATTCGATAATAAATTAAAAAGAAGTTGTACAAAATTTGATTCGGAAAGTAATATTCGAGCGAAAAGATTCGAGTGAACTGACCTAACCATAGAAAAAATATTTTCATTTCACGTAGAAAATGGACGTATCTTTGACGATCGAAGAAAACTCCGAGCTCCCCCCGAACGTGTTCCAAACCAACTACGTGCTGGCGCGAGCCAACTTTGCGGAAATAGATCCTCCAGCCCCGGTGAGAATAAATTTTCAAGAAGAAGCAGAAGAAGAGGAATAAGGAGAGAAGAAAGGAAAAAATGAAGGCAGGTAAAAAAGCTTGAATTTTGTTGAGAGGTCGAGGGCATAGGACACAGTCGTTTTCTACTCAGGAATTTGAAAGAAATGAGAAGATTTTGGCAACGTCAGACGCATGCTTTGACTCTTTTCGAATCCCATCGTCCAACGTATATATCAGCGTGCCTGCTTTCTCTCTCTCTCCCCCCCCTTCTCTGCAAATTTGCGTGTTCTCTCTGCTGCGTTAGCGTGTCGCTGCATTGCTTTACGTGCCACCGAGTTGGTGTGGGTTAGCGCGTACGTTAGGAAGGAAACTGTATGTCCTCCGCAGAGCTCCACGTGTCTCCGAGTTAGTGTGAGTTATTTTGCGTTAGCTAGTTTGCGTCAGTGTTAGCGTCAGTGTTAGCGTCAGTGTTAGAGCGTCACAGGAGCACACGTGTAAGCATCATCGGTGGTGGTAACGATATCTGAGCTGGTTATTCGTGGAACGTAGATGTCGCCAGGTGCGGTGCCTTTGGTGTCCCCGTACCGTTTACTCTCCCCGGCGCCTATTTCCATTCACCTCCCACCTCACACCCCCTCCCCCTCCCCCGTTCGATGTAACAACCCACCCTTCGGGCAGCCAGGGCCGACTCAGAAATTGAACCACGGCTACGTGGTGTACGAGAACAGGGTCTTTGCTCCCGTTTAATATTTCAAGCAGTCCATTGGCTGCCTTGAGCATCGACATGCGCACCCCCCCAACCTCCTCTCCTCTATCCCCCCACCTCTTCTTTCTTTTCAATACACACACATATCTAATCATATATATATATATTATATATATATATATGTGTGTGTGTGTGTGTGTGTATATATTGGATAGACAGATATCTATCTATCTATCCACCTCGCTCTTTCACATCGATGTACCTTTATATCTATACAAGGGCATAGAAAGAGACGGCTCGTTACATTGAAATCCGTAGGATAATCTAGCAGGTCTCTTCGTATCGATGCTAGACGTTGAAAAATCGATATCATTCCGTTTCTCTCTCTCTCTCTCTCATGACGCGGTTAGCTTGTTTACTCGAGTATCGATTCTACCGGTGCCAAATAGTACGCGGAAAAGTCCAGGAAAGTATCTCGCGAGAAAATACTCTGTTATCGGCATCGGTTTTAATTCTGTTCGGTGGTCTAAATTTCCTCATCTCTTTCTACCTCTTGGTCCGTTCGTCCTTCCGCGTGTCTCTGTCGTGCAAGCTGAGCCAAATGTTCTTAAGCGATTAGAAAAATGTTGGTATAGTAAATGTAATAAAAAATTAAATTCGGATAGACAGGCGTAATCTAAACGCGTTCGAAGGGACTTTGTCGAACGAGATGGCTGATTATCCACACGCGCCATTTCCGTGGTATATACGTAGATATAGATGGATGGGTAGATGGATAAATGGATAGAGGAGTTGAGAGAGGGGTGGGGTGAACGATTTAACTTTTACGAGTCGTATCGGCGGAATCGAGCTCGCTAAGTCGTGCGAAAATACCGGTTGCTTCGGACATGCCGATAGGATTCCGAGAAATCGATTGCATACCTCACTGCACCAACTTTTACATGCGTTTTTCTTTGCGGTTGTGTGAATTAGCAGGAAAGTAGTAGTCACATTGTTTATGCGAACGTTAGTCACGTTACGTTCGAAGGAGATTAATTTTTTTTTTTTAGAAAAAAATCCTGCCGGTTTTCAGATTATTTGTATTTATCTATTTTCTCTCTCTCTATATATATATATACACACATATACATATATATGTTATTGATATTTTCAAGAAATGTATATAAGTGTGTGTGTGTGTGTGTGTGTGTGCGGGTGGATATGAGATGGCCGACAAGCTTCTGAAAAATACCCTCCAAGCGTTACTACCCTCACCACGTAGCTTCTCTCCCCTTCTCTCTCTCTCTCTCTCTCTCTCTCTCTCGCTCTCTCTCGCTCTCTGTCTCACTTGCGAACGAAGGGAGAAAGATCGAAACGAATGGGCCACACGTGTGCTACGTTCTCCCCTTTTTTCCGTTTTCCTTCCTTCCTTCCTTCCTTCCTTCCTTCCTTCCTCCCTCCCTCCCTCCCTCCCACCCTTTCTTTCACCCTTCCTTCTTTCTTTTCTTTCAAACACGTCCCACAAGAGCCAAGCCATTTCGTCGATTTCCCGGAACTCGCAAAAGACAGTCAAACTCATGAAACGACACCCACGAGCACGCGTGATTTACACTACTGCTGGGGGACCCCTTTCACCGACATTTTTTTTTTTTGCTTGTGTTTTTTAAGGGACGGGGAACGGGCCTGCCTACGTGTATCATAACATATCCACTAGGTCAGCCAAAAAAAGTGTTCCTATAGGTGATTTTAAAAATCAATTGCAAGCTTTTTCGAGGCTCTGAATAATTTAAACGTTTATAAAACATTTTTTGGTCCGAGGGTTCTTTTATAATTATTTTCACGGTCGTATAGTTTTTGTACGATAAAGTTTCAAGGTAAAATTTGAAACGACGACGGTAGACGCACAATGCATCGAGCGATGCAACCGAAGATACAGGAGTTAGAGCGAAGAGAATTCCTCGGCCTGGGATAGGGACACGTCGAAGGGGTGGGTTAAAAAGGGGTTGAAAAGAACTAGACGGAGGTTGGTGACTCGAATATAAAGAGAGGCATTGGACTGGCATTGAATTCGATGAATATGCAATACCTTAGGATAGTATGGAATTGAAAAAATATCGAAGAGAGAGAGATAAGGCGAGATGTCCTGTTCGACGGGAAATGTACGTAGGATGTACGAGCATACTTACACGCACACACACACGCACATATATATATGTATATATATATATATATATATATATATATATATATATATATATATATATATATATAGAGAGAGAGAGAGAGAGAGAGACGATCGAGAAATATCGGAGGTATAGAATTATTCCACTCAAATTTTTTTACGCGCATCTAGTTACTTTTTTCTTCTTATTTCTGATGAAAATGCCTTTGCTAATGAGAACGATTGTTCGACGCTGTCGGCATCTTTCTTTTTATTTTCCCCTCCCGAAAATACATACGAGGAAGACGCTCGCTTAAAGTCCCGACAACGCTTTGACGAATAGAAAAACGGTTTATTCATTTTCCATAAATTAACTCGTTCCTCTCGTCGTACCAGTAACACCGGGTCCGTTGGTATCGACGGGGTCGTGGTCGATTGGGAATAACGACGCGTTTATGTTTATTAATCTCTCTCTCTCTCTCCTCTCCAACGGGTGTGTTTCATGACGGGCTTAGCCGTAAAGCCGCGAAAATAATTCGTTGCGGACGTCGCGTGTTCCTTCCGGATAAGGAGTAACAGATTTTTAATATTACCTAAGAACTTTTGGCCAATTCCGTACGATAAATCGAAAAGAAGAAAATGTTTGAGAGAGCCCATCGAAGAAAAGATCGGTTAAAATTCCGAATTCCTCTCGTCGATTTACGAGGATGTTTCCAAAGACGTGGATAAATCGTTTCGGCCATCCTGCCCTTCTCGCTTCTACGGGACTAGTGGAGGAGGAGGAGGAGGAGGAGGAGGAGGAGGAGTGGGGATAAAACTGCAGCTAAACCGCGACAAGAGAGCGCATATGAGTCTCGAATTCGTAAGGTGCAGCGTGTGCGTGCGAAAGATAGGGCCGTAGTGGTAATGGTACTGCCGCGCTAAGGAAGGGTAGGGTCTGCTACTGCCGCCGATGGTGATGGTGGTGGTGGTGGTGGTGGCGGTGATGCGGGTTAGGGGTAGGTAACTCCGGAGGTTCGAAAGTTTCGCGTGATAAGTGGCAAATGATTTATTCGACTCACGGCTCGCGCCAGCGAGCGGTACAAATTACGTAGCGCGTTCAGAAAACCTTAGCGAGACGTGACAGTAATTCATACTTCTGAATTAGTGCTGCCAGTTTCCGCCGTTTTTCGAAACGTTCAAGATGGAAAGGAGAGTTCGAGGGTAAAGGGTGGGGGTTGGTCAG
>OU427014.1:220000-262500 GCA_911387935.1 Dolichovespula saxonica
CGTTTATTGTTGTTATTATTATTATTATTATTGTTATTGTTATTATTGTTATTATTTATTATTGTTGTTGTTATTACATTTATTATTATTATTATTATTATTAGTAGTAGTAGTAGTAGTAGTAGTAGTATTATGACGCATGGAACATGCCAATGGAATGTCT
Source organism: Dolichovespula saxonica (assembly GCA_911387935.1). Lineage (NCBI taxonomy): Eukaryota > Metazoa > Arthropoda > Insecta > Hymenoptera > Vespidae > Dolichovespula > Dolichovespula saxonica. Next base: position 220,164 of record OU427014.1, read on the forward strand.
AATCTTCGTCCCATTTTCGAAAAAACGTACAATGTATGTTCGATATGCACAATATTTTTTTGATATTATTATAATTATTATTAGTATTAATATTATTACTAATAATTATTATATTATATATAATATTATTATTATTATTTCGTACTCGGGAACTTTGAAACACGGATTCGAGGATGGGGCAGTAAATCCTAGAACCGAAATATGATTATTTTTATTTATATATATATATATATATAAAACTAAATAATTTGCATTTATGCGTTAGAGTTCTCATTAATTAATTTATTATTTATTATCATTATCATAATTATTATTATTATTATTATTACATTTATGAATGTTTTTATCCGTAGAATGGGAAGAAATACATACGAACGATGCATCGATTTATACGCTTGAAAAAATTCGTCAAAATTTTCAGTAATATTTAACACTTAGATACGTACACATATACACACGCTCGTGGACCATTGAAAAACAATTAATTTCAACATATTTAACGTTAATGAATTCGAGATAATGCCCGTTCAAATGTTGATCGGGTTCTTTATTGGATCTTTAAACAATTGTTAGATTATGTTGCATCTCTATCTTTTTATCTGTCACTCACGAAAATTCACTTAATTTTTGTAATAAAAAATTATCATTATCATTATAATTATTCTTATTAGTACGACGAAAAACTAAAATTAGTCGACGCGTACATACATACACATACATACATACATACATACACACATACACACATACACACGCATACATACATGCATACATACATATAGCAATGCATGTAACAGGGAATTATCTATATGCAATACGTAGTATATATGTGAATGGAGAAACAAACTTTGATTTTTTATTAATCATATTTGCTTTTTTTTTATTTTTTCATTCTTTTTTCTTTATGCACGTCGATAATTTTTACATTCGCTCTCTTCTTTACCATCAATGATAATCTGATGATTTCGAACGTACGTCATCATTATTTATTTATTTTTTATTTTCTCGATAAGCGGTATATTTAGTAAAAGAAAAAAAATTGAGATAGGAAGAGAGAGAGAGAGAGAGAGAGAGAGAGAGAGAGAGAGAGAGCGAGAGAGAGAGGGAGAGAGAGAGAGAGAGAGAGAGAGTAAGGACAGAGATTGGGTGAGTAAAGGGGAGAGGATAAAAAAAGTGTATCGTTTCGAACGTACGCGCTCGTTCTAGCATGTAATCGCTTTGGCAACATTTCAAACTATACATTCGTAAGGAAGAAGACTGGAGAAAGCATTATCTTCGGCTGCCTTTTCGCCACTATTACTACTACAACGGTAACTATTCTAACTCTACGCTAATGTTTGGTACCTTCCGTAAAGTTATACGGGGTTGGCCGAAAGTTTCTAACAGCTTGTATTTCAACGATCTAAGAAATAGGAATAAGCTTAAAAAGTCCCGAAGAAGAGTAATCGATTTTGAAGATCACCTAGGAACACTTTCGGTCCATTCCGCATATATTCCATGGTTAGGACGCGTATATTTTGTCCCTTCTCCGGATGGTACGTTATCGACGTTAGAAAAAAAAAAGAGGGAGAAGCCATCTTATTTTAACCTCGAGTTAGCTCCTCGAGTTGATTAAATTTATTGATTTTTTTTTTTTTTTTTTTTTTTTGTCGTACTGGCCGAGGAAAAATGTTGGAAAAGGAGAAAATTTATACAAATTTAGAAGTTATTTCGAAGGATAAAAATTGTCTTAATAATCGAATATAATTGGTAATGATATCCGTCATTCGGGATCACGAAGCAAAACATTTTTTATATATTTATTCATTATTCAGTATGATAAATATTTTTAATAGATGTTTACATTGTCACGTTCTCCCGTAAAAAAAATTGTAACCTCTTTCTCTCTTTCTCTCTCTCTCTCTAGTTGTACCAATGCATTCGTTAGAAAGAGGTTAGTAAACTCACAATCAGTTGTATTGTGTGTCACGTATTCCCAACCATGTGTAGTATAACGAACGAGGTACAGGAGGAGTATAGAACAGTGCAAAATCTCTACGTGCCCTTTTCTCTCTCTCTCTCTCTCTCTCTCTCTCTCTATCTATCTCTCTCTCTTTCTTTCAAAATTCGTCCAAATAATAATTTATTTAATCCAAAGGCTGGTCGAATATAATGACGCGTTCTTTTTTATTTCTCGTGAAAAATTATTTAATTTGTTTAAACTTTATTCCTTTTGTTTCGTAACAATTTCAATCAGAAGAACGAATAAGATTGGTTTCCATCAATCAAAATTCGATCAAAATTCGAACCTTTACGGAAGGCCAATCACAAAGACAAGCATATAATTATATTCTTCTTCCGTATTAACCCGACTAGTCCAAGCTTTCTTGAGTGTCATCGACTTAATGACGTTGTTAATCCTCATCCTCTCTCGCTTAACGTATGAAGAAATCGAGAGTTAAATCGAATAATGATAAGATAAGCATCGATGACGATGATAACGATTAAGTAGAAATTCTTTTCATTATTACGTGTAATGATTTTCTTTTTCTCCGGAGAAAAACAATTTCAAGATGTAGAAAATCGAAAGCCACTTAAACTCGAATGGCATTGACTGACATTGTTTCATACGAACATATAGATGTGTAATTATTTGGAAATAAGAGTTGTGCGTTAGTTCGGACGATTATCGAACCTAACTGGCCGAGTTTACGTGAAGGAGCGTTTGTTATCTGAAAAGGTCGATCTATTTGAAACGAAGAAAGTAAATCGGCTAGCTCTCTCTCTCTCTCTCTCTCTCTCTCTCTCTCTCTCCGAATAGCAGGTCAAATATACTTCGGCTGAGTTTTCAACGATGATGACGGAAGTATCGATTGGCCGGGTTAAAAATTGTGAAGGGAATGCGAGGAAGCGTCCGCTGTACCTATACGAGCATGTAACAAGATCGTAATCTAACATCAAAAGTTGTTGTTGGGTAAGGATTATTAATGAAAACAACCACCTTATTTCATAGAGTATTATTGAAAAAAAAAAAAGAAATAACAAATATAAGTAAAAAGGATTAACATATAAATATCCTTTACAAAATAAATAATAAATTATACGTATAAATATCCTTTACAAAATAAATAATAAATTACACGTAAGTATATATATACGCTAGAGACATATATTTAACGCTAAGTACATATTTGTGTACGTGTATACATAACATACATACATACATATATATATATATATCTCTCTCTACGCAAATTCATACGCGTGTGTATACTATTTAATTATACATATCAATTATTCGAGAGGTTTATGCACGTAAAATATATACCTATATGTATTTGTAGTATATTAATATGCTTAGTTACGATGGAAATGATAAAATTTCTGCATGAAATAGAATAAAACTAAATACGCGTATAAAACGGAAATACGTGCGCGTAGGAAATTAAATAAAAGTGTAATAAAGGATGGGCCAAAAATTCCTTGATGATTTTAAAAATCATTTATTTTTCTTTCGAGTTTCCTTTCAAGAGTCCTTTCAAGTTTGTAATTAGACCTATAGTATTGCAATCTGAAGTAAAAATTAGCCTAAAAAGTGTCGAAACGGAATAATTGATTTTTAAAATCAACTAGGTACTATTAGGGTATGGCCAATGACCCATCCTATAGAGAAATATCCATACGCGTTTGACTTGTTACGTATTCTCCAGCCTTTGTTCTCAATTTTTATTTATATACGGAACTATATGAATACAGACTCACGCGTGCACACATATGCATAGTCAGACATTTTTAAAAACACGTTTGATATTTCTAACGAATATCGACACGCGCGCGCGCGCGCGCGCGTGCGTGTGTGTGTGTGTGTATAACCAACGAATTCCACTCTCCCTCTTGTTTTCCTTTCAATTTCGCATCTTTTCTCTACAACAACAAAAAAAGAAAGAAATGAAAATAAAAAAAGAAATAAATAAAAAAGAAAAAAAGAATGAGGAAGAAAATGAAAAGGATAAAAAAAATGCTTGAGAAAAAGATGAAAGAGTCTAGTTAAACGATTGGAAGTATATATCTCGCGATATACGTGATCGGAGATACTTGAAACTCGGTTTGGAAAATAACGATCGATGCATGCGAACCTTTCTAGTGTCTCTGTATCTCTTTATCTAGAGAAAAAAAAAAGAAATGAGAAAAAAGAAAAAATAAAAACAGCAGTGATATAAAACATCGTACATCGAGTAATTACATCAGGATCCACTGTACGCGACCGACATTCGAACGAGAGTAATTAACGATATTTATCCAGTACAATGTCGACCGATTTTACGCATTTCTCTTTCTTTTTCTCTATTAGCAAAATGGAACGACGATTCATACAATAGATTAATGTTCTATTTCCGTTTTGCACTACACCTCGTACACACACACACGCACATACACGCGCGTGCGCGCGCGCGCGCGCACACGTATGTCTATGTAAATGTGTGCGTGATGTGCAATACATATGAATATATTAATTGTTCGCATATATATAAGATAATGCTTATTCATATGTATACGTGTATATATATATATTTCAATATTGGTTCATAAGTTTTGTTCGTATTCACACACATATACACACGTACGTACGTATATTTTTTCCTATATTTATATATCAATTTTATCTCCATTTATATATATATATACCAATATTGTTCATATTCTCATATATACTCCGTTATAGTTGATACTAAATGTCTAGAATTCGAGAGAATACCAGGACCGTGAAAGGTGAGCAAAGACTCGAATCTGGGTTATTCGTTCCTTCAGGGTCTCGATTTATTAGCGTGTGTTTTAGACCAATGTGAGCCTTCGAGACCCTTGGATTAATCTTCTTATAAATATCTAGTTAAGTTACGAATCAATATTGTTCTTATATGTATGTATGCATGCACGTATAATATAACATAACGTAATATAAAATGTACGAAAATTGTTTCCGACGGAACAATTTTCTATAATTATCTATCAAGATAAAAAGAAAAAAAAAAAAAAAAAAAAAAAAAAAAAAAAAATATTATATAAATAATTGTTCGTAATAAATAAATTCAGAATAATAATTATTATTACAAATAAAATGTATTAAGCATTATAGTTGTCAAAAGGAGGATCCTTGTAACAATTATTGTAACGTCATTTATTATGATTGATATATTTATTGACAATATATATATACATATAGTAACGAAATAAATGGATATTCAAAATAAAATCCACTGTCTTCGCTCCGAAATATGTTCGATTTAAAGATATGTGTTATGCGATATGTTTCTAGGATATGTCGATAAAAAAGGATATATATAAACGTGTCACGTTTCATTTGTAAAAAAGAAAAAAGGAAATTAATAAATAAAAAAGAAATGAAGAAAGGACGAATTTGTTTTTTGTTAATTACATTGCCAAATAAATTCCCTTTTGTTTGTTCATCGAACGTATTCGCCATATTTGCGACATGTTGATACGATTAAATACATCATGGTGGCCCAAGAATCTCTAGGTGGACCAAAAAAAGTTGCGAGGTAATTATAAAAGTAAATTATTCCTTCTCGAGACTTATTAGGCTTATGGCGTTAGACTTGTAGTTTTTGCAATCTAAAAAGAAAATTAACCTAAAAGCTCTCGGAAAAAAAAAGGTAATTGATTTTCGAAATCACCTGGGAACGCTTTCGGCCCGCGGTCTATAAAGAAAAAAAAAAAAAAAAAAAAAAAAAAAAAAATAAAGAAAGAATATCGATAATCGTAGAAATTTCGTTTAAAACGTGTTATCACGAGAAAATAAATTGATCAAAGCAAATCGTCGAAATTGCTAGTCACGCGCCTACCTCTCCTATTTTTCAAACGCATGGTCACCAACGCGTACGTACGCGCATAAATGGAAACTCGAAATTGGCCTTTCGGCTTAAGGTTTAAGGTTTAATCGACCAAGTGTTTAGGTAAACGCGCGCGAGCGCGCGCGCGTCGACTTCTTCGCCTAACAGCAAACCTCTTTTTCATCTCCTTTCAAATCGTTCCTTTCTTTTCTCGTACACTCGAATCACGTTCATGAACAAACAAATTAGATTTATTTACATGGTAGATCAAAGGTTTGTAGGTAATTTAAAAATAAAAAAAGAAAAACAATTACTCCTTTTAGAGAACTTTTAGTAGGCTCGTAGTCGGGCCTACAGTTTTACGATCTAAAAACAAAATTTCCCTTCAGAAAGTTTCTTTAAAATGAGTAATTGATATTTAAAATCGTCTAGGAACGTCGACCCACCGAAAGACTTTTGACCTAAAAATTTTGAAGGTTGAAACCTTAATATCGGCAATTTTCTAACGAATATTAAACCTCACACTGGTTGATCCCACACCTTCCACCCGTCGGGGCCGACGTTAGAGGAGCACGTGCCAATCGATTGATAAGCTAAAATCGCAATTTTCTCCGAAGGTCCCTCAAGAAATTCATTCGAACTACAATACGAATCTTTCGGAAGGTTAAGTAAGTATAATAAATTCGGTAAAAAAAAATACGAAATATTTGAAACGAAAGAAAGAAAAATATTATCGACGCATCGTCCTCGCAAACGCACGCATACACAAACACACATACGGACATTCGATCTCTCTTCGTCTCTTCGTTTAAAATAATACAATTACATTATTGAATTGACTAGAAGGTTTAAATGCAAACGCAAAAAAGGGTGCCCTTACGATTAGCTTTAGCCCTTTCGTATTTTTTTTTTTTTTTATTTATTTTTTAATCAAAGGGCCTACCTACGTAATCCACCGGCGGACACGCGTCTTGCACAGTAGTTTCACTCCATTTATTTTTTTTTTTTTTCTTTATTATATTTTTGCCTTCTTCCTTCTTCCATACAATATTCTTCTTCTCGTTTATATATTATTTTATTTATATTAGGACATCAAACAAGAAAGAAGAATTGGAACGATCAGAAGAGGTAGGATATATGACATCAAAGTTTAAATATCGTTGAATAACATCGAGATTTTTTAAATCATCGTTTACTCTCTCTCTCTCCCTCTCCCTCTCCCTCTCCCTCTCCCTCTCCCTCTCTCTCTCATTCGTAATCTATCATATGAATTATTTTTTTGTTAATCTCATTGCACATATAGAAGCACTGTAATATTTATCAGAGTAGTCGACACCATGAATAATGTTTCAGTTGGGGTCTCGGCGGACGCCCTAAGTCAATGTATAATATTTGTTCTTGTCATAGTGTTAGGTTTGTTGAATGGAATCTTTTACGCATGTGTGCGTGTGCGTGTGCGTGTGTGTGTGTGTGTGTGTGTGTGTGTGTGTGTGTGTGTGTGAGTGTGTGTGTGTGCGTGTGTGTGTGCGTGTGTGTTTGTGCGTGTGTGTGTGTGTGTTTTTTTTTTTTTTACCTATGTACGTATGTACGACATATATATTATATACGCATATATTAGATATTTTCGTTCACTACTGCGAGTCCAATATACGACACCCGCTAATATAGAAGGATTGAGCCCAGATAAATAGAATAGAGAGGAGAAAAGAGAATTAAGAAGAAGAATAAGGGTTAAAAAGGTGAAAGGAAGAAAGAATGGACGAGTTAGCAGTCGTATTATCTTCTTGATGGCGTCTACGTAGTTCCAGGTAACGGTGCCGTGGATCGCAGTAATGAAGTAGCGGTACCTAGACATCGGTACCAGTTCCTTCCTGATATCCCTCGTCGGGTGAGCTACGCGTGGATCCTAATACGCGTTTCAGGGCCGACACGGGTGGTAATACGGGTATACCCTTTTGCCATACGCGTATTTGTTTAGCGCCAGGTGGAAATTGCTCGGCGGTTGGCGCTACCACGGATAGCGTTTCCTTGGACGAAGCATACGAATTGACTCTGTTGCTATTATCTCTGCAAACATCCCTGAAACCGTTGTTGCCGATGATGGTGTCCCTCGCGGTAGGATTATTGCTGTCCCAAAGATAGCTCGAATATAATATTTTACGATCGTCGGCAAATTCCATACGGCCTACAACGCCGACGTAGTCTGCAGCGGCAGCGGCAGCGGCAGCGGCAGCGACAGCGGGACCGGCAGCGGGACCGGCAGCGGGACCGGCAGCGGGACCGGCAACGGGACCGGCAGCGGCACCGGGACCGTAAGGAGTTAGATCTTCGGCGGAGCCACGTCTAGTGTCCCTTATCAAGTCGGGATTATCGATGGGCATCAATGAGGTGGTCGAGGAAAAAGAAGGACCGGTCGGTGGTAGAAGCAAGGACGATCTACCGGAACCACCGGCTATACCGCCTTGACCACGTTCGTCGAATCTGGTTAGGACGTTATTGTACTCAGTTTCGTTCTGGAGCAGGAGGGCCGTTTGCGGTCTTTGCACGTAAGTCAGGTTCAAGGATACCGGGAGGGGTTTCGAGTCGATCCCGAAGGACGTTGTCTCGATCTCTTCGCGTTTTCTTCGAGGAGTAGTAGTCGCAGTAGTAGTAGTAGTAGTAGTAGTAGTAGTAGTAGTAGTAGTAGTAGTAGTAGTCATAGACGTCTTGTTTTCCTTTGATTTTTTGGTTTCGTCGTTCCCTTCGCCGGACTCCGTTTCCTGGGCCGTTTGAGATTTAGCGTCTTTAACGGGCATTCTTCTTAAACGAGCAAACAGGAATATGATCATCGATAGAATTAATATTATCAGGCCCACCAATGCCGCCGATATCCCCGCTATCTGTCCCGATCCTAAAGTCGATATTCCAGCCGTTCTTAAAGACACGTGAAGGGTGAAATTGGCCTCCACGATACCGGCACGATTCTCGGCGACGCAATAAAACTCACCCGAGTCAGTCTCCTGAGCGTTTGTCAGTACCAACGTGCTTTTCTTGCGGTGATCTCCCTCCTCGTATATCAAGACCTTCTGATAGCTGCTAAAGGCCGAATTATTGGTCAACAGACGTCCGTTCCAATACCATTTAATATCGGCGGTTGGTACAGCGTTGATTTTACAGACGATACTGGCATTCTCGCCGATCGTAGCCTCGGCGTAATGGTTCGTTATCGAGAGTACGGGGCGACAGGCAAAATCGTCGATTAGCAGATCGGAAAAGGCTCTGTCCAATAATTGTTCGGGTCCGTGACAAATGGGTGCCACCAATGTCGGCAGGTTATATTTTACAAGCCATATCTTCATATCTCTCAAGCTACAATCGCAAATCCATGGATTATCGTGCAGTTCGATGCTGGTCAGTTTGGTCAATGATTCGATCGCATTGGAATCCAACTTGATCAATTCGTTTCCATTCAATTTCAAACTCTCCAAACACTCCAAGCCGTCAAATGCTTTCTTCTCGATATCGATCAACTTCGTATTGGATAGATCGAGCTTAATCAAATTCGGTGTATACTTGAAGGCATAGGAATGGATCTTTTCTAAGGTGTTATATGCCAAGATCAGGTCGCGTAAATAGGGAGTGTTCAATAAACTACTGCTTGGCACCTCTGTTAACAAATTATTGCTTAGATCGAGCTCGACCAAGTTCGTAAGGCCGGTCAAAGCCTCCGAGTCGATTCGGTCGATACGACACTCGCGTAGATAGAGTCGCTGGAGATTCGTCAGGCGTACACGTACGAAGATGTTACTCGGCAAATTTCTTACATGGTTCCCGCTCATGTCCAACACTTGTGTCTCCGAATCGATCCGTTCTGGTATACTCGTTAAAGAACGATCTATACATTCTACGGTACGTTTACCATTCTTCCATTTACATATGCATTCGTCGGCACAACTGTCTGAACTAACTAATCTCCTTGTCGCTGCCATCATTACTAAAAGGATTATAAACGAACCCCTCTGCATCCTGATGAATATCTGGCTGCTGCTGCTGCTGCTGCTGCTGCTGCTGCTGCTGCTGTTGTTGTTGTTGTTTTGTTTTGTTTCGTTTGGTTTTGTTGGTTTGTTTTCTTTTGTTTTGTTTTGTTTTGTTTTACGTGTCACATACACTTGCGATGCGAGTCACAACTACACTTTTTACACACTCTCTCTCTCTCTCTCTCTCTCTCTCTCTCTCTCTCTCTGTGTGTGTGTGTGTGTGTGTGTGTGTTTTAACGATCAGCAGGATTTGACAGAGTCAATTTTTATCATCCCCCTATCCCTTTTCCCCCTTCTCTTTCTCCCTTTCTCCTTTGTCCGTTGGTTCGTTTTCCCTTCGTTTCTTTCTCTCTCTCACTCTCTTTCTTTCTTTCTCGCGCGCTGTTCGTTAGTTCGTCCACCCTTCGTCTCCGTCTCCGTCTCCGTTTCTCTCTCGAAGGACGCTCTGGAAAATATGGAAAAATTCCTCTCGCGAAGGTTTCAAAGTTACCTTTACTTTTTCCGCGTTCTCGACAAGATCTTCGCGGTCAAAGTTTACGGGTTACCCTCTCTCTCTCTCTCTCTCTCTCTCTCTCACTCACTCTATCTATCTATCTACCTCGAGGGAGCCCGCAGCGCAGTACCGCGGCTAATTATGCAAACGAGAGGCAAGGGATTAAATGCTCCCGGTTCGTCCATTCGTGAATCTTATTCGGTAACACTTCGAGAATAGGAAAGAGAGAGAGAGAGAAATAAGGATAACGTATCTTGGTTAAGACGTAATCATCAACGTTCTTGGTAACATGTGTCATTCTCACCATTTATATAAGCTCATTCTCTTCCTCTTCGAGAACCGTTGAAAAAATTCACGTTAACTGACACTCGCGATATTCAAGAAAAAGGGTCTATAATATAGGCCCGTAAATTAGATCTAATATTTCAAATGTTGTTCAAAGTGTCACGCTATCGGGATTAAATGAAGACGCACGTATGCTTTCGAAATCGTTTGAAAAAGCATCGAGGGCAGAGGACAGTTGAGAGAGTCCACCGTCAGACGCGACGCGTTCGTCGTTAAATGAGAGACTGTGAAAACCGGGGGTTCGGAACCACCGAGTGAGAGAGACACCCTGTCTCCGTCTCGCTTTACCCCACCGAACGAAGGTGGAGAGGGAGAAAGAGATTGAGAGAGGGGGAAGAGAGAGAGAGAGAGAGAGAGAGAGAGAGAGAGAGGGAGGAGGTAGGGGGAGAGAGAAAGAGAGAGATACAAGTAGACTGGGCCTCCTCGACGTAGCACCGTCTTTATCACACTGACGATATATTCTCTCTCTCTCTCTCTTTCTATCTACCTCTCTATCTTTCTCTCGCTTACTCCTGTGCGAGCGTTGCACAGTGCCAGGAGGGAAAACGCCGACGCGAAGTAGGGCGCACCCTTCTTCCACTCCATGGCTGGGTAGTACACGGGTGTGCGCAGAACCACCACCACCACCACCGCCACCCCTACTTCCACCACCACCACTACCCCTTCAGCACCAATTCCACTACCACCACCACCACCACCATCGGTACCGTGATTCCAAGCTTCCGATATATACGCTCTGCCTCTTTCTATCCTTCCCATTGACTCTCTTCTATCTAGCTTCGTCTAAACCCCACCCTAACTCCCTACAATTCCCACCTCTACTACGACTCTCTACTACGGGCTTGCGCATCTTCTACTCTTTCTCTGTCTCTCTCTCTCCCCCTCCACCCCCCCTCCCTCTCTCTGTCTCTCTCTCTCTCTCTCTAGCTTTGTACATCTATGCCCTTCCAGAATACCTCAGCGACGTATCGAATGCTACGTCACAGGCACAGATATACGGCTATTTCACAAAGTGGTTAAATGCACTGCCAGATTATGGGCATCAGAGAGGTTATGTTCTATCTCTCTATCTCTTTTCTTCCCTTACGTTCTTTTTTTTTTTTTTGTAGAAAAAAGACAGAGAGATTTTACGTTGGCCAGAATGAGTTAGTGACGTCATGCTTATACCTTCATATTACAGGGTAAGAATGCACTTCTCTTGATACCCTTTCTTTGTAGTTTCTTCTATTCGAGTCTGTTATCGTAAAAAAAAAAAAAAAAAAAAAAAATAAAAGAAAGAGAAAGTTACAATTTTCTTTTCTGTTTCTACCTAGGCTAGTTGTTCTAATCGTTCTGTATTTGGTGATCCGTGAACGCGTACAGGGTGGGAGAGATGGAGGGAGAAAGAGAGAGAGAGAGAGAGAGAGAGAGAGAGAGAGAAGAGGACATGCGGGTAAGGGGGATGATGGGCAAAACGTGGATGGTTTTGTTAAAACAACGAATTCATGCTGAAGAGCCTTAGAATCTCTCTGATTGGCTGTTCGAATCGATTCCTTTCTCTTTCTCTCGTACGTAGGGGGTATGTACTTGTGTCGACGTATATCGTGAAACGTGCGCATACGCACGAGAGAACTATCTCTATCTATCTCCGCCGTCCCTTAGTTGCTCGTTTTGGATTTCTTTCTGTCTTTCTTTCCTTCTTTTAGCGTCACCCACAGAAACAATGGATCTGCCGTCCCAAACGTAAACGCGTACGTGCACGTGTACTACTACCTAGCTGGCTCACAAAATCGCAGCTTTTTCCCCCTTTTTCCCCCTTTTTCCCCCTTTTTCCCCCTTTTTCCCCTTTATCTATACATCTAACCATTCATATATCTCCGTCTCCCCTTCTTGATAATTGATCCGAATCGATTATTTATGCTAGAATCATTTTTCGTTTAGGGATACATCGTGTTTTCTATTTAATAATCATTTTATCGAAGAACTTTGCCGTACTTTCTTTTTATTTTCTTCTTCTTCTTCTTCTTCTTCTTCTTCTTCTTCATCTTCTTTTCCGGGGTATCAGCAATATAACGAACAAAATAAAATCGTTCGTTATTATATGAATGCTTACAAGAAAAAAAAAAAAAAAAACAAGAAGAAATTTATAGATTTTTTAGAAAATTTGAATATCGCGAAGAAAAGGAAGACGTTCTTTCGATATTTTTGCGAATCAGCTGTTTGGAAAGCACAAGGAAAAAAGAAAAATAAACAAAAGAGGGAGTGGGGGGGCAGAAAAAAAGTAGAATGAAAGATTTGTAGGTAACATTTTGTTTAGTCCAGGGAAGGGAGAAAAGAACCCTCGTTGTTTATCTTTCGGTTGCTCTGGCTTGAAAGCTCTCGTACTTGGAGTAGCATTTTCTCTCACCACCCTTCTCGATTACTTTCTCTCCTTATTTCTTATCAAGCTAGACATTGCTCTCCCCTTTCCCCCGTCCTTCCTCCCTCCCTCCCGCCATCTAACTCTCTCTCTCTCTCTCTCTCTCTCTCTCCCCCTTATTAAGTCCCAAAAGCACGAGAGAGAGTGAAAGAGAGAGAAACTTTACATTCGGCCGGTGTTACTCGGAAATACGATTTCGAACGCCTCTATCGATTTACGATAGACGACGACTGAGGAGGAGCGAACGGCTAGCAGCCAGACGTTGAAAGGGATGAGAGGAAAGTGAAGAGAAGAGAAGAGAAGAGAAGAGAAGAGAAGAGGACTGGTTTACTCCGAAAGTCGACGATGTCGTTGACTTATACTACTTCCTACTACCTCCACTTACTTCCATCTATACCTTCTACTCAGGCGTATACGCGTCCATATATGTGTAAACGGGATGCACATAACATTTTTTTCGATTGAAATTTTAATATTTTTCTTCCTACCCGTACAAAATAGGTCGAATTTGTCATTAATTTTTGATGGAAATATTTTCAACCTCCTCCATATACGTTTAAGGAAATTAATATGAATTTACAAGTAAAGAATGGGGATATCTCGTTGCAACTTATTAATAAATACATTTGGTACACCTAGTGTATATACGTTTCACAAATTAATATGAAATAATGAATAAAGAGACCTATCATATATTTTATATTAGACAGGGTATCATATATTATAATATATATAAATATATATATATATATATATAAATATATATATATATATATATATAAATATATATATATATATATATTATATATATTTTAAATATATATTTTAATACATATTTTTCTTGCAAGTTGTACAAAATCAAGTTAGCTCCGTTATTATTTCTTCGTGTCTATATTTGATCCACCCTGTATATAAATTTTACTAATCAATTAGTAAAAAGTAATTTACTTGTATTATTAAATTTTAATGAAAACGTTTTGTTCCATCTTTGTATATATGTTCCTCAAATCAATTAGTAAAAAGTAATTTACATTTATTATTAAATTTTGATGAAAACGTTTGGGTACGTTAGTTAACGTTCAACTAATTAATTTGAATATGATTTCTCCGGTATTCGTCCCGTATAATTTGTTTTTCTTTATCTGTCCATTTATTTATCACATTTTCTTTGCCATATAAAATGAAATGGAGAATAATGTAAAAAATATTTGTTCGTCACAAATCGAACCAATCATAAGTGAGGCATCTATCACAGCTAATAAAGAGACGACGATAAACGATCCGCCAAATATGGGACAGGAATCATCTCATTTCAACACCGTGACGGATTGACGTCATTTACTCTTTCTTCGAACGCCGTATTTCATGGATAAGCCAGAAGACTACACGAACGTCAAGAGAAGTGCATATAAACGATAATACTTTTATTTATAATTTTGCGATGTTATTACATTAAGTTAAATATATTGATAAGTAACAAGACTTGCACATGTGATTTTAACAAAATAAAAAATCCAATTGAACATAAATTTGTGAACATAAATTTTATATTCTCCTGTTCAAAAATTCGATTTACGGGCAACACGGAAATTTCCCCCCCCCCCCCGAAAATCTGAATTTGTATCAGGATCGCATGGCGTACGAAGAGGTGGCACTATTCCGCGTGCCACCTCCTGGTATGTTATGTTCTCCTGTTCTAAATTTCAAATTTTAGACAAGATTGTCCCTACAAATCGATCTTCGTATCAAGAGAATATGGTATGCGAAGAGATGGCACGCGTAATTATTTAAACATACTTCTTAGGGTTTGATCGAAAACACCTTGAATTTCTATTCACGTTAAACGTTTATTTGTAAATTTTCATTATAAATCCATTTTTATTATAAATTTACAATAAATCCATCTTATTACATACTTATTATATGTATGTATATTTTGGTAGCTAATGTTCCATCGTTTCTACGGATTTAATTTTTCCGAACAAGGAATTGCACAATTCGTTTTTAGCAACGTCAGTCCATGTATCGTACGCTGTTATAGGTGCCATGTAATTGACTAATTTATTATTAACGTTGTATCGTACTTTTCTAACTTTAGTCGTTCTGGTATCTATTTTTCTTTTCATCTTACTTCTCATATTTTGTAATTTTATCCATTGTTTATTAAATTGTATGGGATCGGTAATGTCGGAAGATTTGTATTCCATCAAGTCTCTGAAAAGCTGATGATAAAAATCGTCGTCATCGTAAATTTCTGGATCATATTCTTGAACACGCCTATCATCTTCACTCGATAAAGGTAGAGACTTGCCGACTATAACGTATTCCGAACGTTTGAACTGTGTTCTTTTATGTAATTTAACTTTGTCGCTCAAAGCAAATTCGATTTGCTTGAGAGTTGTTTGGGTAACGCCTTTGTTTAGCTTTCCGGTAATCACTCTGGTTTTATCATTCCATTTACTTATAATAGAGTTTCTATAATCAACGTAAGATTTATGTCTTTTAGCCAAAATCTTCTCATAGTCCGCAAATTTGAATTTCTTCCTAGGAACGCATACATTATTTTCTATATTTGTTTCGTCCGAATCCTCGGCATTCTTATCGTTCTCTCCTTCGTTCGCTTCTTTTTCTCCTTCGTCCTCCGTGTCGGAAAGAATTTCTTCGTCCATCGGATCCTCCGTACTTTCATCTTTATCATCGTATTCGTCCTTGGCCCTTTTCTTTCCATCGATACTAACGGATTTTATTTCAGGAAACTGTTTCCATAAACTGCTTTGCAAATTTAACATATTGTCCAAGAGTAACGTTAGCCTTGATTTCGCTTCATAAAATCCGTATCATTTCGAAAACTTTTATCAGTATCATATCGAGGCATTCTATTACTATTAGTAAGACGCTTTTGTAATTTTATTCTCATTTCCAATAGGCTATCCCAAAGCCTTAATCGACTTTGAATGCATTATCCTTTTTCCATTTCCTCCTTAACGTTCGTAGTCCTGACATTATTTTGAAATTCGCGTCTCTATCTTCTTCTCCTTGTTAGTTATGTTCTTCCTTTCAAAAATTCGATTGACGGGCAACGCGGAAATTTTTCTTGGCAAGTCTGACGAATTTGTAACATGACGACATGACGACAAGACGTGCGAATAAGAAGTGGCACGTATTCGCGACCCACCTCTTAGTAAATTAATCTTCGAACGAAACATAATGAATAATATAATTTGTGGATGTCCACAGAAAAGGATATATTTTTTGGATATTTAAAGGGTGAGAGGGAAAGAGGAAAAGAGAGCGTCGCTTGCGAGATACTGGCTTTTACGGTAGGCTCGGACTTGCCGCTGATCGTGTAAAATCGATAAAGGGACTCGAAAAGGAGCATCTGCCGGGACGTACGACTCTCTTAACTTTGAAATTTTCTCGACAATGTTATCGCGATTCTATTGTTCGTTCTAGCGTATGTTAGCTACACTGTATGGCTACACACAACGCGTATATCCCTTTTCTTAGTTTACCATAAAAACAAGTATTATAGGTCAACCTCTTCTCAAACGATTCTATAAAAAGTTAGATTATAATAATCGATATAAATAAAAATGTATTATTCGTACCTTTTAACGTCGGCCAATATGTCAAATAATAACTCACTGACATATCGATAAAAATAAATATCAGAATTTGTATTTAATTTCAAAGGAAGAACTATTAATATCCATCCACCCATATACTCGAATTATATAAAATTTCATTTTTAACTACCGTCGCGAAATAAGTGAAAATTTTTATATCCAACTTCCAGGAATAAATAACCTGATGCCAACGATATAAATATTAATAATTTCATTTATGTGTGTTATACATACATATATATATATATATATATATATATATATATATATATATATATGTATATGTATGTATGTATAATATGTATGTACTCGTGAAATAATTGCATTCATGGTTAGTACTAAAATAAGACGTATTATTCGATAGTCTAGACGGGATAAGGATATTATTATTCGATCGAACGTTTCGAGAGACTAATCGAAATTTGGCTAACAAAAGGTGTAACCATATACGTATCATCTATGCAAGTACATACGTACAAAGCTTCGTCGTCTTTACGTGACGATTATTGATACGGCCTTTCAGTTTGCACAGTGCTATCCGGTATTTCGCGTCGGTTATACCGTCACGGATCCGATCGTTTCTGCCGACATTTTTACGATAACGACCGACGATTCACAAGGGCTTACGAACACGACGATTTAATCGTTTCCGAGAGTGAGACAAGAACAAATACACACACACACACACACACACACACCTATTTCTCTCTCCTTTAAAAAACATGTAAAATAACTAAAAAACACTGACCCTATTAAGTAATCGACTCAATTTTTCTAATTAATTACTTAATAAATTAATATAACGTCTAACGAGAAACATTGTGATTACGTTGGAAATAATTCTACCAAATTCCTTCTAATAATAATATCAAATAAAATCGTTCTATTGATTTTCTATTCATTCTATATATCGTTAAAAATTTATCCATTAATAATATGAAATAAAAATTTCTTCTAAATAAAATAATTATCTAATGGTTATTCAAATTAATTTTTGTGTCACACACACGCGCACGCACACGCGTGTATATAAAATGAAGGTTAAAAATAGTGGATCAGAATTTCTTTTCATCTTTTTCTTTTTTATTATCAAGGAACGAGTTGCTTGTGTTGCTAGTTCCTTTTTTCGAAAACAAATTTGTTACATAATACTTGTGTTTATTTTTTTTTTTCCTTCTTCTTTGTTTGTTTGTTTGTTCTCACCATTATCATCATCGTCATCATGATCAGTTAATTAATTAGATGAGCTTTAGGCGTTTTTTTTTCAAACATAAATTAAAATCAAATCATATTCCTCTTTACACAAATACATATCTATGAACAAAGGACGCGAACAACGCTCAAAAACTCACCTTTACAATTTTTATTTATTTATTTGTTTGATTGTAAGAAATAAACGTTGTTTTTCTTTTTTTTTGTGTTACCAGAAATAACAGTACATATCGTATTATCGTTGTTATTATCATCAATACAGTTTTTATATCAGTTATCAGTGATATTACCGAATTGCCATATTTAATGAAAAAGTTTTTCGTATAAAATAATAACAATCAACCAAAAAAAAAGAAAAATTAAAAATACGAAGCATTTCCTGCGGGCATATGCATGTGTAACGTGTGTATACGTTTACGTATGTATGTATGTATGTATGTATGTATGTATGTATGTATGTATGTATAATGTATGTATGTATGTATGTATGTATGTATGTATGTATGTATGTATGTACGTTGTATATTTGTTTGTGATGCACTAATCGGCCATTTTTCTTTGTTTCCATTTAACTTTTTCTTCTTTATTTTCCTGTACGAGTAAGCAAGCAACAGCAACGCGAAATTACTTGTAGATTCGAATTTTCTCGTTTGTTTTTCTTTCTTGATTTCTCGATAGGATGAACGTTTCTTTAAATTATTTTTTGCTCCATCAGAATTTTTTAAGGCACACATAGCCACGTTATTTATTTTATTTTATTTTATTTATATATGTATATACGAGAAATACAAATAATAATTTCGCGATGCGATTTCTGCATTACCGGCCGAAATTCGATGTACTTATATTTGTTTGTTTGTTTGATTGGTTTTGTTGTTCTTTTTTTTTTTTTCAAGTCGTCGTTATCAGAATTCTACCTTTTCTTTGTGTATACACGGTTCATTAACAAGAAATTTTTGTTTTAACATTCGAAAAAATTTTCCTCTTCTGGCCCGTGTGAACTTGAAAAAATTTCCAATAATGTACGATCACAAAATTACATTCGTTACAAAATATTTCTGAAATTTTTTGTTTTGTTTCTTTATGCCAATTTCTCCATACCGAGTAACAAAAAACAAAACAAAAAATAATAAAATCAGATGTTTGCGCGATTCTAATATCGACTTCTCCTTTTCATTTTATTTTTTTTACGATTTTTTTCACATTTGTAAATATCTTTTTTTTTGTTTTTTTTTTTTGTTTTCAAGACGATTATCGAAATTACAATTTCGATCATCGTCAACAACAACTACGTGCGTTTTTAGCGACAAAATAAAACTCGGCTCGTATTCTCTCTCTCTCTCTCTCTCTCTCTCTCTCTCTCTCCCTTTCCCTCTCACACGATATTCCGTAAGAGTCCTACATTCTTTTTAATTAATTAATTAATTTATTTATTTATTTAATACTTCGCCTATGTAAAACCTTTTCGAAAGAAAACGCACGTAGTTCGATGTTTTTTAATAGATCGCTGTTTTAAACAGCGCAGTGTAGTAGCAGAATTGTTTTCAAACGAAAAACGCGAAATCCAAAAGTTGTTCAATGAATTTCTTCGCTTTTTCACAAATTATTAAAAAACAATTCTCTACAAAAATCCCTTTTAGGGAAAGATGTTGTTAAAGGATCTCATTTCATTCTTTCTTTCTCGTTTTTTTTCTTTTTTGTTTTTTAATGCTTTTATCCATATTTTTTTTTTCTCTTAACCCGTAATGTTGATCCATCTCTTAGTTTTTTTTTTTTTTTACATTCGATCATTAGCTCTATTTCTCTCTCTCCCTCTCTCACCCTCTCTCTCTCTCTCTCTCTCTCTCTCTCTCTCTCAAAAAAAAAACTTTTACATTGTAAAAGTTAGCAACCATAAATTTTCATTCGCGATCAAAATTGAAAGATACCCTTGAAAACAATATTTCAAGGAAATACCTTCGTCTAGGTTTCCAATCCGAAGAAAGTGTCATCTCTCGGTGAGAATGATTAAAAAAATTTTTTTGCAATGTAATTGTTTATAATTTGTTTCTTTTCTTTTTTTGTTCGTTTTCGTTAACAAAATATTTATGCCAATAATGTTTAATAATTACATGTATATAAGAATACGAATCACGATTTGTCATATAAATGTTTGTTGGCGAGGTTTTCTTGGATTATTTTTTAACATTTAAATTTGCTTTTTGAAAATTTGCTAATTAGCTCACACTTTCTTCGGATCATTTATAAACTCAGCATTGCTAATCAATGCTACGTGATAATCCCGACTCTACAATAAATCAATAGTATCATCATAGTTTAGAAAGAGTCAAAGTTCAATTTAAATGGATTACAGCATTTGTATTTAACGATAATGATAATAATAATAATAATAGTAATAATTAATTATAGCTAGGAAAATTCGAACGCTAAGATCCAAACAATCATCTCAGTCTATTGTTAACGAATAGAAAATAATTTCATCAATTATTTCCTCTTTCCTTCTTTTTTTTTTCTTTTTCTTCTTCTGTTTTCAGACTTCATCGAAGCTCCTTATATATGTGAAAAAATAAACTTTCACATTACACAATCTTCGTCTACTCTTTGTTTTCATTATTATTATTATTATTATTATTATTATTATCATTATTATTATTATTTGGTTGGTTTGTTAATCACTTTTCCCAGATACAACTTTGACTCTTTTTAAAAAATGATTGTAGAAAAGGAAAATAAAAAAAAAAGAAAAAAAAGAGAAAAAATACAATTCGCAAAAGAAGTAGTATATAAAGTGAGAGACGCAGAATTTAAAACGCATAAGGGGATATTAATCGATAATACCAACAAATATTCTCTTTTGTCGGTTTACAAAGGGCAACGATCGCAAAGTTATTACAACGGACAACGATAGAGAATTTTCTTTTTTTGTAGTAACTTCTTTCTTCGATCGTTTTAGAAACCATAAACACTTCTTATTTTTCAATTTCAAATGAGACATGACGTTATGTTTTTCTACAGCAAAAAAATAATAGAACCTAATGCAAAAGGAAATGTATCGTATTATATGATTATGATATATTGTATGCGATTCCATTAATCGTTTATACAACGCACAATAGGAGACTCGTCCATTATTATTATCAACGTTAAATGGAATCGCATACAAATATAATGATTACATTTAATATGTAAAATATATGAGCCTGTAAAAAACCGTGATAGAAGATTGCACGATCAAAATTAATAACGATATAATACACAGCGCAATTGTGGAAATTTTTCTTTTCGAAAATATTACGTAGTCATTTTTCTTTTTTTTTTTCTCTTTGCCAATTGGTATTAGAATAACTGCTTCTTCTCTTCATCTTCTTTTTTTTTTGTTTGTTTGTTTGTTTGTTTGTTTGTATGTTTGTTTGGAAAATACAACCGTGGAAAAATTGCATTACCTTGGTAATAATATATACCCTTAAAACTAACAATTTATTCTCTACTGGAGACATACATCATAATACGTGATTCCTTCTGAATGATAATGTATGTTAGCAATAGAATCATAGTTTCTTCCTTTCTCTCCGTACTTTAAACTCAAATCGAAAACAGTGAACAAAATTCGTAATAGATTTACAAGAGAATTATATGTAAATCTATTCATTGAATGTTTCTCCACTCGTTAATTGTCCTTAGAGAAAAAAAGAGATATTTCAAAAGATAAATTTCAATTAGATCGAAAGAAAAAAGGGAAAAAAACGGTTTAAAATGCGTTCAATTTTATAATACTAAATCACAGTATTTCATGCTTTTGGATTGTAGTAAAAGAGAGATGCATTGGAGTTTGTATAGAAATATAGTAATGACACCACTTTCTTTTCTTTTCTTTTCTTTTCTTTTGTTTTCTTTTTTTTTTTTTTCTTCTTCTTGTGCACAACCGACAGTAGTTGAATATTTTACCCCGTTAACATTCACACTCGTGAATAGTATACAAAGAGAGGCAATTGGGCAAGACCATCAATGTGATATGCATTTACAATTTATTGACCGAAACTTTGGCATTGGATGAAATATGAAAAGTTAAACGCTTAGTTCCTCATCGATCCAATCAGTCGTTCTGTAATTACGCGTACACGTTAAATTTACAAATATAGTGTCTGCAATTTTCAAAATATTACATCGATTCTAACATATCGATCAACCAATACCTCTTTTTCAAGAGAATAAAAAAGAAAAAAAAAAAAAAAATTTCTCTAATCCGTCTATACAAATATATCTTCTGCCCAACAAATGCATTTTAAAATGTATCATCTCCATGTGCACTATTATATACATACATACATACATACATACATACATACATACATACATATATATATATATATGTGTGTGTGTGTGTGTGTGTGTGTGTGTGTATGCATATATACATATACATATATATATGTATATATATATCTCGTAATTAAACGTTTATTCTTTCGACTTACTACTCCCTATTACTTCCATCTTGGAAACAAATCATCCATCAAAACTGATATTATAATATTAAAAGCATGTTAAACCGCTTTATGTATTTTTCTCTCTTTTTCTCTCTCTCTCTCTCTCTCTCTCTCTCTCTCTCTCTCTCTCTCTCTCTCTCTCTCTCTCTCTCCACATATAGCTTCCATTGGTATTTCGTATATCGAAGCTTCTCTTCGCTTCATATATGAAACATCTACTATTCACTATTAACTTGTGTATGAATTCCATTCCGTAAACCTAAGTCATTATGGCTGGTGGGTAAAACTTGGGTTTTTTTTGTTTTGTAACTTTTTGACATTACTAATTAATTAGAAATTCTAATCGAGAGAGATGTTCCTGTGTGTTTCTTCTTTAAAGATTGCTAACACACCGACACATTATTATCGCTATTATTATTATTCTTATTATTATTATTATTTATAAAGGAAAAATATTGGAAGAAACAAAAAAGAAAAGAGTGAAAAGAAGATGGAAAACAAAGTATTAAGTATAAGGAGAATAGGGATTCTCTCGGATGATATATTTTGGCAGTTAGCTCCTCGCGTTTGGATGGTTTTACTCCGATACTTAGAACTGTTATTACCAAAATTGTTATACGACAACTTTTACATTTTCTCTTCGAAGACGTCTTACTCTCCTCCGAAGCTTTTTTCTTGTTTATATTCGTAAAAGTTTTCGTTAAGTTCTAAACAACAATTAGGTTCTTATCATCATCATTATCATCATCATCATCATCATCATCATCATCATCATCATCATCATCATCATTATCATCATCATTATCATCATCATCATCATCATCATCATTATCATCCTCCTCCTCCTCCTCCTCCTCCTCCTCCTCCTCCTCATCATCATCATAATTATTATTATTCAGCGTACTTAATGAAGAGATTTGTATCATTTTAATACCATTAGAATTATACATAAAAATGTAATAATAGAGATCATCGAAAGAATCCCAAATCTTCATATATAAATGCCACCAGCCAATTAGTTATAAAAAATAATTATATATAAAACTAGTCAATTTTACAACATCTGATTCTCAATCACAATGAATAATAATCATGAAAAAAATCCAGTTATGTTAAAAGAAAGAATACTATATAAGGCGACTTTGAATTAACAAAAAAAGATCATTTTCACTTTATATATTAAAAAAAAAAAAAAAAAAAAAAAAAAAAAAAGGAAAAAAAAAAAAAAAAAAAAAAAAAAAAAAAAAAAAAAAAAAAAAGTGAAAAAAAAAGGGAAAAAAAGAAAGAAAGAAAAAGTGATTTGAATTTCAGAGTTGTATAATAGCATTGACAAGAGCGCAAAATCAAGCCATGATCATAAAAGTTCTCAATACGATATTTAGAATTTATGACTGCGTTTATATTAAGATCTATAATATTTTAATCTATAGTGCAAAGTTAATAAGCACATGGATTCATAAACGTTGTTCACATGTCGAATAGTTATGCCAAAGAGAAAGAGTAGATCGATTACTTTTCTCGATGTAAAACTTTTTTTCTTATTTTTTGTTTTGCTTTGCTTTGCTTTGTTTTGTTTTTTGTTTTGATAAATCGCATATGCCACACACTTTTCTTATTTTATGAACGAACAAAAGAGAAACAACGGAATATATCGGAAGTATGAAACCATTGTATAAAAATTTATTATTATTAAAATGACGTGTGTTGTGGATACTCTCATGCTGTATTTACAGTTTATGGTAAAATGCAATGATCTCGATTGTGATTATTATTATTATTATTACGTTAATCCGCATATTGATTTTATTCATTGTGCTCTTGATAATGGCTTGACTCTGACGTGTGTTTTACTTTATGTACATTTAAATGTATTTATGTACAAAGAATATCACTCATACCCAACACATTCGCATCACTTAAATCATCGAGTTCATTGTTTCTCTTCACCACGCTCTCTCTCTCTCTCTCTCTCTCTCTCTCTCTCTCTCTCTCTCTCTCTCTCTCTCTCTCTCTCTCTCTCTCTCATCATCACCCTTATATACAAGTAACTCGTTTCTTTGAACTCGAAGAATAAAACATAATAAGAGTTTGGAGAGAGAACTTTTGTAGGGTGTGCATTAACGGTGTATTATAAAATGGAAAATAACGAAACGCGGTTCGAGAGAGATGTTTAGGTAAAAAAGGAATGCTCTATGTAGAAAATAAAAAATATTAAATTTCAATTATCGATCGGTCAAACGAGTGATGATCCTTAATGCAATGATAATTGAAATTTTCGATATTTAGTTTTATTCATAGAGTAAATAGTTTTGGACCTAAACACCTACACATCATCCGGACCTACCGTCTTCCTCCAAAACTCCCCTTGTTTTCTTCCAATTTAATAGAACGTTAAAGCAAACCCAATAAAAATTCTCTCTCTCCGAACTAGAGTTATATTTCAATCTTCGAGTTCAAAGCATAGCAATGTTATGCCTTATACATGTACGAGACACAATCACTATTTTCACACTTTAAACTTTTCTTGAGCCTTCATTCCAGCTTAGTTATGATTCCATATCGAAACTACTTGGACACGTTACCTTCTTCCATACTATTATTGTCTTCTGGTCTTATTACGTACAAACTGGGGTCTATCACTTTTGGGATAGGTTTTATTTCTGTTCCAAGCTCTTGTTCGATACGATGTAAGTTAAAACGATCCTCATACGTGATTAGATTAATTGCTATACCTAAATGGCCAAACCTTCCTGATCGACCGATGCGATGCAGATATGTTTCTGCCATCTTGGGAAAGTCAAAGTTGATTACAACGTTAACAGCTTGTACGTCGATACCTCGAGTGAACAAATCGCTGCTCACCTAAAGAAAATGTTCAAAAAAATATCGTTAAATCGATAAGAATTTTTCGAAATTTCACGCACTTCTATATATTTCATATTACTCGTTAATAGGAGTACGATCACGCTTTTGCTTTCGCAATATGATTCAAAGCACTCAAAGGAATACATAAGATAATTACAAATAGATGCGTGTGTGTGCGTGTGCGTGTGTGTGTGCGCGCGCGCGCGCGCGGAGGTATGGAATGTGTATGTATGTATGTATATATAAACATATTAGCATTTCGACTTACCAGATTTCGACATAACCCTGCTCGAAAATCGTGGAACACACGATTCCTATGTGCCTGTGCCATTTTCGCATGTATATAATAACAGCAATATCCAAGATCTGTTATTTTCTTTGCCAGTAATTCTACACGTTGTGTCGAATTACAGAAGATTATGCTTTGTGTTATTTGCAACTAAGCAAAAGACAATGAGACGTTAGATCGATGGTATCTCTTTTAAATTTTAATATCGACTGAAAATATTACCTTCGAGAACAGCGTGTTAAGGCAGTGAACTTTCTGTCGTTCCTGTACAAAGGCATAATACTGCGTTACACCTTTTAATGTTAATTCTTCCATTAAATTAATTTCATATGGATCTCGCAAATGTTTTTCCATAAACTGTTTCACAGTCAACGGAAAGGTAGCTGAATACAGCAAAATCTGACGTTCGTGTGGCAATCTATACGGAATGAAATAAAATCAACTATAGATAACGATAAAATTTCGTTGTAATTAAAACGTTCTACAAACATACTTAGAAATGACATGATCCAACATTCCTTTAAAATCTTGCGACAAAAGCTTATCTGCTTCATCCAAAACTAATATTTTGCAGTGATCCATGTTCGCAACGTTTTTGTCCATAAGATCAAGAATTCTTCCTGGCGTTGCTATTATTACTTGTACTGTAAGTTTACAAAATTAATTATAAAATATCTGTTAAATAATGATTATATGATGTGCTAGCGCGCGTACAAACCTTTTTGATAAATCCTCATAATATCATCACGTAAATTGGTACCACCAGTGGTTACCATCACTTTAATATCCATATGTTTCGCAAGTTCGATACAGATTTGTGATGTTTGAAGAGCTAACTCTCTGGTAGGTACAATTACTAGCGCTTGAATTACATCTTTCCGAGGGTCAACCTAACGCAACGTATTTGATTATATTCCAGTTAAAAATTATACGGCTAAAACAATTTTATTTATTAATATTTAGCTACAATTGGCAATATTTTATACCTGTTCAAGCACTGGAATCGAATATGCACCAGTCTTGCCAGTTCCATTTTTAGCTCGAGCCAAGATGTCTTTACCAGACAATGCAATAGGGATACTGGCTTCTTGAATTGGAGATGGTTTTTCCCAACCCTTTTCAAAAATACCCATTAGCAACTCTCGTTTCAGGCAAAATTCTTCAAACTCATTACCACGTGTGTCAGTGACATCCTATGATATACATTAGTCGTTATACTATTTGTATTACAAAAAAATAGCAAAGATAAAAAGCACATGCTCCTTTAAATTTCATCGCTTACGCTCGTCTTTATGCGTTTATCCTTTGGTGGAATTTTTAGTTTAGCTTTCCAACCTACATCATCCATCTTTTCTAATTCTGTTTTCGTATTGAGAGCAGAATTGAGCATGTGGTTTGAGTTCATATGCGTTTCGGTTATCATCTTGGAAGCGACGTAATGCAACTACTTCCTACGGAAATGGAAATGGAGATAAAAATAGAAATAGAAATAGAAATAGAAATACATGCATCTAATTAAAATTTCATTAATAATATATCTTTAAAATTTTGAATAGACTATTCCAGTCAACTAATTTCTTATACCTCGCGCATATTCAATAACAAGAATGTACCTAGTCTTACCAATAAAGTCTATAAGAGGAAAATGTAATGTAAAGGGAGTGAAAAAAAAAAAAAAGGTAAACAAAGAAGACCTCTGACTAATAGAGACTCTAATACATAGAGAGTTCTAATCTATATTTACTTCGATATTCCTGTAGCAGTGTTTTTATATGTTTAGATCTGGACGATGTATATAGTTATGTACATGCAAAGTCGTTATATATTTGAATCGAATACAAATCCATATATGTATGTATATATCGGAACGCTGTAATTAAAAGTATATTTAGTATTAAAGGTAATATAAGAGTTAATTATAATAACAAGGAATTAGACACATATAACGAATCGCTATTATTATTAATATAAACAAAAAAAAAAATATTGGGTAGCAAAAATTCACCTAAATTTAATTCGAAACGTGTATCAGGGAGTACAAGTATGGCGATAGATCCTATAATATACAGATCTTTTTCTTGTGAACCGGATTAACACACATATACACGTACCACACTAACATACCTCGCATCAATTTACCGTACTTCACACACATATATAAACTCGATTAAGCCGCGAACTTTAACGAATCAAAATTTTCGAAAGTAGTACGTACACACATCGAACCGTAGAGACAGATCTACATAGTAACAAACGAATTTCAAGAAAATTCGTAATTATACTTTCTTATATAAAAAAAAAAAAGAGGAAGGGAGGTGAGAGAGAGAGAGAGAGAGAGAGAGAGAGAGAGAGAGAGACAGAGAGACAGAGACAGGAGAGGGGAGAGAAGAAAAGAAAAAGCAAAAAACAAAAAAAAGGGAAAAAAGGTTTTATCCAAGTACTATCGACGAAAGAAAGAAAGAAAGACGAAGGACATTTGTACTTGGAATATTCTGCGAACAAAAGACTGGTAGGAAAGGGAAGAAAAGAAAGAAAAAAAAAAGAAAGAAAGAAAAAAAGAAAAGGGGAAGAACGATACACCTCTCGTTTGGGGGGAGAGAGAGAGAGAGAGAGAGAGCGAGAGAGAGAGAAAGAGAAAGAGAAAGAGAGAGAGAGAGAGAGAGAGAGAGAGAGAGAGAGAGAGAGAAAGAGAGAGAGAGAGAGAGAGAGCTTGTAATTTCTAAAAACATACGTTACCGTTGATCGTTCGTATTATATGTAGAAAAAAAAGAACGATAACGACGAGAATTCGGCGAAGAAAATATTGGAATTACCGAAATACTTACGGTTAACGTGTCTCTTACCTTGAAATGGATGGATATCGATGCTGTGCGCAGCACTCGATTAGGAAACAACACGCCAAAATGGCCGTTCCAATGTCAAGTTTTTACAGAGTCTCTTAGCAGTACGTTGAAATATAGCCGCGTTATTTTCTTTATATCTTCGAATTGTCCGCGATTCTAATATCCGGTATACGTTTTTTCTCGCGTTTCGATTATATCTCCGCACACTATCCAATCCTCTTTACAATTTCTAATTTACAACTAACGCACTGCGTCAAATGCTGACGATTATTACTTCGCTTAAATCTTACACGACGTACGCCATGAGAGAAGAAATTTTACTCAGAAACGAAATCCTGAAGGCTATTCCTACGATACATATACTATATCTTTCGTTATAGATGGCGCCATTGCTGAGCGACGATCTTAACGCCTCCTTCTCAGGTTTAGCGTCTCGATCGATACTCGCTTCTGATTGGTCGATCATCAACAAGAAGAATATGAATCATTTCCATTATTTACTCTCCTTTTTTATTTATCATCGAATTATTTTGTACTTATTAACTAACTTATTTTGTTTTTAATTAATTAATTTATATTTTTACAAAGAAATACCTTTTCATAACAAGTCGTTTAATTCTTTCGGCTTACTCGTCTCGATCTACGCTCATCTCCGATTGGTCGATTGGTAAAAGTAAGAACGTGTGTACTTTTAAACTCACTTATTTTATTATTAATTAATTAATCAATCATTATTTACAACGAAAAGATCTTCTTCTTAAGAATTTAAATTTTTAATTTAAAGAATTTTCAGTATCTCTCACGGCATACATTAAGTAATTAATAATTGATTTTTTTTCTTCTTTTTTTTTTTTTTTTTAAATAAGTAGCTGATTTGATTTCTCTTCAAGGAGATCACTGAGCATGCGCATATGTCTATAGTTCAAAACTTACGAAGAGTATCTTGCCAACTTTACATCAACAAATTCGATTAAATGAATAACAATTCTTTTTAACGTTTACTCGAATAAAATCTAAAATCAACCGATGATTATTCATCGATATGATAAAAGAAAAGAAAATGAAAAATAAAAACGAAATAAAAATGTCTATAACTTATTCGTACGTAACCTCTTATACGATGTTGAATCGATCATTTCAAAGATGTTCAAATATGTCTCGCATAAAATATTTTTAAACGTCTTCGACGAATCTTTAATTACATTGTTCTCTTCTCTGAGATATGCGATATTTTCGACAAGCTTCGGGACAATGGCGTTCTAAATATCGTCTTTGTGAAAATGCTTTAAAACAAACTCCACAACGCCATTGCCATTGATGATGATTTCTTGTTCTTTGATGAGCTCGTAAATTCGATCTAATGGGGGAAAAGCCAAGAAAAAAAAAAGAAAAGAATTTAAAAAATAATTGAAAAATTAATTAATCAAAAATTATTACCGATCGGCAAAAGATTTATGACAAACAGGACACTCGAATGGCCGTTCTCCGGTATGTAGTCTCAAATGTCCTTTTAAAACCCATGGCCTGTCGAAACATTTTCGACAATATGGGCAATAATGCATCGTTTTGTTTCTCTTCCAATTTTGATTATTTTCGATCTCAGATACCATTTTATCTTCCTTATTTGATTTCTTTGTCGTCGTCGTCGTTGTCATCATCGTCATCGTCGTCGTCATCGTCGTAGTCGTCATCGTCGTCGTCGTCGTCGTCGTAGTCGTCGTCGTCGTCGTCGTCGTCGTCGTAGTCGTCGTCGTCGTAGTCGCCGACGTAGTAGAAGTAGCAGTTAGATACGAAGTTTGTGGTACCGTTTGAATTTCCCGCCCTTCCAGGTTCCCGGAAAATTTCACGTTTCGACGAATAAATTCTTCGTCGTTCGTCGGTTGGTACTGCGTAACTTTTGATTCGTGAGTATCCAATGGTATGGTTTGAATCTCTGTTCGGTCTAACGAAGTACCTGATACAAAATTAGAAAATAAATTAAATGGACGAAGAGAAAATATGAGACTTATCGAATATTAAGAAAAAAAAAAAATATTTTACCTTCGTTAAAATTAATATGATAGGAATCGTGTTCGGTTGGAAACGTTTCATTTTTGAAGAAAATATTTCCACGTGAATTGGACTCGTCCAAAGGTTTCAATTTCCATAATAAATCATTGTTCTTCTTAAATGTATATCGCGTTACTATGGGAAGTCCAGAACACATCCAAACGTTGTTGGTAGAAATGGCATTGACTTCTTGCGTTCGTTTCTGTCGTTTGGAATCCACCGATGGTGGGGTCCAAGTTAAATCTGTATCTTCTGAAGATAAGTCTTAATTAATTAATTATTATCAATTGATTGTTTATAAAAAAAAAACTACGTAGTAAATATAGAAAACGATACGCCAAAATATTTATTCTCTCACCGATTTATACCATGATAAACTTTAGACCAAAATACAGTGTACATGTAAATATATATATATGTGTGTGTGTGTGTGTATATATATATATATATATATATATGTACGTATGTACATGCCAAAAATACAAAAAGAAAAAAGAATTAGAAATACCTTCGTGACGATCCTGAGTCTTCTGATATCTCGCCATTGACCTTATCAAACATCTTGGCATATTATTGTGGTACGAGTACACTTGCTGGCAAAGTACGAACGA
The DNA here is from genome assembly GCA_911387935.1 of Dolichovespula saxonica. Taxonomy (NCBI): domain Eukaryota; kingdom Metazoa; phylum Arthropoda; class Insecta; order Hymenoptera; family Vespidae; genus Dolichovespula; species Dolichovespula saxonica. The sequence goes on from OU427014.1 coordinate 251,223, forward strand.
TATAGATGACAAACGTGTAACATAACGAGAGTTACATACACAATATGGCCAGTAAAACTTCTTTGTGCCACCGTAGGCATTTGTTTTATTTTTTTTCTTTTCTTTCTTTCTTTCTTTCTTTCTTCTAAGTCAGTAACGTAATAAGAAGGTGTTGCCAGATATTTTACTTGTTTTTGTTTTTCCTTTTCTTTATGTTACATTCTAAATGGCGGACGGTTTTACGAATTTTTCATATAATATTTACAATATGGTTTTTTTTCTCTCTTATTAATAATTCTTTATTAATTATTCGCACGATTTGATATTTTATATATCTAAAGAAATGACATATGTTTATATACTAGACGTTATTTAATATTCATATCGATAATTATTTTTATTAAGGATATTTTTGAATGTAATATTTCGTTAAGTCGGACAATTTTCAAGTATTTACATATCTTTTGTGTTGAAGTTCAAAGATAGATTAGCATGGATTAAATTCCTATTTACATAGTTGAACTTAATATATGTATGTGTATATATATATATATATATATATATATATATATGAAGCTATATTTTCAAATACATTGTCAATGTCGACTCTTAACATTTTGATAACGGTCATGAGACACAAAGACAGGATGGGTATAATTTAAGTTGATCAGACCATCAGTATCGGCCGGACGTGCTAACAGATTGTACGCTTCTATCGCTTAGAATTCTACTCATTTATTCAAATTATACTCTTTTATATATATATATATATATACACATCTATATATATACACACGCGCGCGCACACGCGCACGCATACGCACACGCACGCACGCACGCAGGCCATTAATGTAAGTATTGGATTCGTTTAATTTTTATCGAATAGATTATTTATCATTTTATAAGTATCACTGTAAATTTATTAATTTATTAAGTTATATGTGTATATTACATTTATATCATTAATTTATATCGTTATATATACATAATGATAATATTTAATATTATTAATATAATATATTAAAGGTTAATAATAATATATATATTATATAGTATATTAATATAGTATATTCACAAATTAAGAAATATTTTACGAGTAAACATTTTATAATTTTTGTGTGTGATCATTTATAATTAATAGTCATTCTTTATCATTAACATATATAATTTCTTAATGTTAAATAATAAGCAGACTATAGTACTATATGACTAATTGATCTAATGAAAAAATATTTCATCAAATTATTTCGCATAACCTTCAGATATATAAATACATATATATATATATATATATCTTCAATAATAACTATGTTTATCCGATAACAATAGAATTTCTTCTATTTTTCTAAATATAACGTTCGAAGGTCATTGTTTAGAATCCTCACACTTCTAAGCCTTGACTAATTCCTTTCATTAAATTTCTCTTCCCCCGAAATTTTAATATAATTATTCGAATTAAATTTTCAGATCGACAATCATGCGTATAAATACTATATATTTAATCTTATTATCTACTAAAATTTATTATCATAATTTTGAACCGTTTTATCCACTCTTTATTTTTATTTATTTATTTTTTTTTTTTTTTTTTATACGAGAAAACAAAGTAAAAAAGATTTTATTCGTTATTCATTTATTATTACGAAGAAATTATTCCATATTCGCCGTACAAATTTCCTGATCATTTCGTTTTTTCTTTTTTATCCATTTTCCTTTTTCCTATTACAGAACATGCTACGTCTTCTTCGCACACTACTATGTTGCATTTCCATTTTGCAAGTATTATCTGAAGGTAAGATTAAAAGGAAATATAAAGATCGAAAGAAGAAAAGAATTGTTAATATATTGTTACGATTAACAATTTTAATTTACAGTTCGACGTGCGAGTACTTACATACATTATATAACTATAATAAAATAAATATTGATATATTTATTAGAAGAATGTTACAATTTCGTTTACAATGAACAACTTTTAATTTAGATATTCAATGCACAAAGCCAGAATGGTTCCAATGCGATAACGGGAGATGCATATCGTATACTTTCGAATGCGACGGTGAAAACGATTGCGATGATTTGTCGGACGAAAGGGATTGCTTCAATTTCCAAGTAATCTATTCTTCGTTTTCTTTATTTTGTCTTTTCTTTTATTTTCTTTTCTTTTTTTTTTTCTTTTTCTTTTTAATTCGTTCTTCAATGTTTCTCGTCTCTGACGTTTGCGTAGTTTAAACCACTGCCGGTAAATTGCAGCACGGAGGAGTTTAAATGCACGGACAACACTTGTATACCGATCGAGAAATTTTGCGATACGCAGAACGATTGCAGCGATAACAGCGACGAGTACGACGGTTGCATCAAAGATGTGGGCGAGAAAAAATATTATTCTTTTTTTATAAATGTCAAACAAAGAGTCTTTTATTTTTTTTTCTTTATCTTGATGATAGTCTCCTTCTATTGTTTTTTTCTCTTCTTTTTCTTTATACACAAATTCATCTCAGAAACAATGTAAGCATTTCCGATGCAACGATGGCCATTGTGTAAGAAACGAATGGGTTTGCGACGGGGCGAAGGACTGTCCGGACGGTACCGATGAGATCAATTGCGGTCAATATCTTTATTTTTTTTTTTTTTTTTCTTTTTTTCACTTTTAATTTCATTTTTATACGCGCAAAGAAAAAGGGAGAGAAAATAATTGGATTCATTCGATTTTGTACCTTTGCAGATGGCATATCTTTACCGCCGAACAAATGTACCAATGAGAACGATCGTTATCTTTGCAAAAATCAGCGATGTATCTCGTTGAATCGAACGTGCGATAAGAAAGACGATTGTGGTGATAATTCGGATGAAGATGTTGATGAGTGCACGAAATGTGAGTTTTAATAACATAAACTTTATTTTAAAAATTTGGTTTTTTCATTTTTAATTAAGTAAAGATTCTTTTATATATATATATATATATATATAAATTATTCGAGCCATCGAACGATCCTTCTTTGTCTTTTCGCTACTTCTTTTTTTTCTTTTTCGACGAGCAATATATCTTTATTTATTTGTTCATTTAATTAATAGAAAATCGTTTATTATTTTCAGCTGAAAATCTCTGTTCGCACGTTCAAAAATGTGAACAAATTTGTAGAAGAACACCGAGAGGTCCTGCCTGTTCCTGCCGGTCGGGTTACAAATTAACGAACAATCGCACCTGCGAAGGTAAATTTATTAACGATGATATGAAAAAAGAGATAATGATGATAAAAAAGAAACCGATCTAGTTGAAATATAATGTGTACTATTTTTAAAACAAATCTAATTAATTTATTTGTTTATTCGCACTTTAATTTACGCGATTGTTTTAGATGTAAACGAATGCGAAATATTTGGAACTTGCTATCAACATTGTACGAACAATGCCGGATCTTACGTTTGTTCCTGCAATCCGGGCTACAATTTGCAAGAAGATAAAAAAAGTTGCAAAGCCGACGGTACGTTAAATTTTAAGTAAATAAATTATTCAAAAAAATTATTCGATATTTAAAAATTAATAACGATTTAATCATTTACTATAATTTATTTAAATTTCTAATTTTATTTTATTTTATGTACAATTTATTCATTAATTATATAAATATCATATAAAGAAAAGAAAATTTATTTTAGCAACTGGAGAAGCATTAATGTTTTTGGCCTCAAAGACGACGATTCGTGGGTATTATATGGACTCAGAAATATATTATCCCATACTTAACAATTTGCAACACGTCATTGGAATAGCCGTCGATGCAGAGAATTTTTATTGGACGGATATTAATCGCGATGAAGAAGCTATATTTAAACTCCATCAGTTTGGAACAAATAAAACTGTGATTGTTACTGCAGGTAAATATAATAATATATTGACAACGTATAAGAAATAAAATGTTTTTCTTTTTTTCTTTATAATAAAATGTCTTTTTTACCTGTTTTATTCGAATTAAGGTGTGAGGACACTGGAAGATATAGCGGTCGATTGGGTAACTGGAAATATATACTTCACAGATAGTTCATATAAGCGTATTGGAGTATGCGATGGAAATGGAACATATTGTACGGTAGTGGTCAAGGAAAATATAGAGAAACCAAGAGCTATAGTTCTTTCGCCTAAATCTGGGTTACATATCTTTTTAATCTCAATTTATATATTTGCTTATAAAAAATTAATCAAACTTTTTAAATTATATTTTTCATATATTTAAAATTTATTAACATCGTTATTTTTTAGTGTAATGTATTGGTCCGATTGGAGCTCGAATTCACACATAGCAATGGCATCGATGGATGGAAAAAATCATGTTAAATTTGTCAAGGATAATGTCGATTGGCCAAACGGTTTAACGATAGATGATCCGAATGATAGATTGTATTGGATCGATGCAAAATTAAAAATTATTGAGTCCATACGTTTGGATGGTAGAGATAGGAGAGTTAGTATTTCTTATTGTTTAATTATATTATTTATAGTAAATGTATTTTGTAGAGTATACTGACATTTTACGTATTATGTTGTAGTATAGTTATTTTATTATTTATTAAGACGAACAAAGTCATATTTTGATTAGATTAAAATTGTATATTTCAGGTAATATTGGCCGATTTGATAAGCCATCCGTATTCTTTAGCAGTTTTTGAGAATAAATTATATTGGAATGATTGGAGCACGAACACCATACAAACCTGCGATAAAATCACTGGAAAGGATTGGAAGATTTTGCTTCATACGAGTAGTATAACCTATGGGATTCAAATTTATCACTCTGTTCTTCAACCAAAAGTATATCAAACCCTTTTTCTTCATATTTATCTTATTAAAAAAGTGTAGCAATTTTCTTTTAAGACTTTGCCTTGGTAGTCCTAAAGAAATTCTTTTCTTTCTTTTTGTTCAGATTCAAAATCCATGTAATTATAGTCCTTGCTCACAAATTTGCCTGTTAAATTCAAACAATAGCTATACTTGTGCTTGTACATTGGATTCAGAACTTGCTGCTGATAATCATAATTGTAGAGGTATAATAACATTGAAATCAACAGGTTTTTTCTTTCCTTCTATCTTTCTTTTATTTATTTCTTAATTTTTTCTTTTCGAACATTTAGGATGTATATAATTTTTTTTTAATTTTCAGTGATTAAGAAGAGCGAACATATAGTCGTAGCGAGTGGAAGTACTTTTATAGATTATTATCACGAACTTCTGGGTAAACCGAAAATGCGCACAAGTAAAACAATTAAACATATAACTGCATTGGCTTATGATTCTTTAACAGGTAAATTATGAATCACGTTGGTAAACGCTTTGACGTTAATATTTCTATTTTGTTTATTAATCTAGGTGACATTCTTGTCAACGATCAGATTACGAATATGATTTATCGTTACAACGCGAGTACTGGTATTTTTGAAAGTATAATGCCTGTGGCCTACGAGGTACTCGGTGGCATGGATTTTGACTTTGTCGGTAATAATTTATATTGGTCTGATATGAAACACAAGACTATCGAGGTTCATAGTTTCGATACGAAAGGGAAGACCGTCTTTTACTATAACGAGGAACCGCACGATATCTCATTGGCACCCGAAGAACGGTATTAGATTTTTTACTATTCTCAATTCTATAGTATTACGTAACAATATTATAAATAATATTGAAATTATTAATACGATAATAAAATAAGTGACACTTTGAGCAAATGATCGAGATAAGAAAATTGAAATAGAATTTTTCTTCTTTTAATTCGGAAAAAATTAAGATAAATTACTGTATAAATTAAGGATTTTTATCATTGGAAATTCATAAGAGAGGGACATATTTTTCAGTATGATGTACGTAGTATTTCGTTCTGGTGATATATTCCGCATACTTAAACTACAAATGAATGGAATGGGTCCACGAGTAACTTTGGTCGACCAGAACTTACTTGGACCAAAGATTTCCTTGTGTTACGACAGTGAAACTAAGAGATTGTATTGGGCTGATCAGGGTACTGGTAAAATCGATAGTATTTCCAGTCAAGGTAAACCATAGCAAAATCAATAACGACAATTATATATTGTACTGGAAAGAAAGATTTATTTTAATTGATATGATTTTCTAGGAGACGACAAGTATTTATTCCGAACTGGTTTATCGGAGCCAATGAGCCTTGCGATACTTGGCGACAATGTTTTTTGGACTCAACGAGGATCCAACAATTTATTTTGGGGTCACAAAAACAAAGACTTGCAACTTTTGAAGAAAATTCCTTTGGGTTAGTATAGAGAGTATTATGACATATTGAAGGATTATCAATATATTGTTGATAACGAAAAAATTTGTTTCCTTTAGAAATATCCAATAAATTCGATACAATGCATTTAATATCTATGCACGGGGTGTATTATAACAATAACGAACAAGGTTGTCGTAAAAATAATGGAAATTGTTCTCATGTCTGTTTACCAACGAATTATAATTCTTACGTAAGTTTATTTACTTTCATAATTTTAATTTTATATTTATATATATATATATATATATATATATATGTTCATATCAAATGTAATGCGTTGTACAAATTGTAATTTTCTTTCTAGATCTGTGCTTGCCCACCAGGAATGATGTTGAATCATGATACACGAACGTGTATCCTTCAGTCGGTTTGTGCAGAGGATGAAATTAAATGTTCGGAACACGATGTCTGCATAAAATTGAAACAAATGTAAAAACCAAAGAAAACAAAAAGGAGAAAGAACAACAAACAGAGTATTTTAATCCATCCACTATGATTGTACATAATTTCTAATAATTTCAGATGTGACGGAACAATGGATTGTCCTAACGGTGAAGATGAATCAAGTGAATGTGAACGTCGTTTTGGTTCGTGCGAAAGAAACCAATTTGCCTGTAAAAATGGGGAATGCATAAGCCTTGAAAGTCATTGCAATTCACGTTACGACTGTAAGGATCGTTCCGATGAGGAAAATTGTACTCCAGTTAAATGTACATCCGGTAAAACACACCTTCTACAAATCATTTATAACATCTTTATTTATAACAATAGAACGTCGTAAACAAAACAAAAAAAAAGAAAACAAAACATTTGTTTATTGTTCATCGATTTCTTTTTATTTTTTTTTAATAAAATAAATTATCTGTAAAAACTAGTAATTAGTGTTATAATTTCGTTTATTTCTTTTTTCTTTTTTTTTTTCGTTATTTGTTATTTCATATTTGTTACCTGCTTTATACTCTTGATCGAAATAAAATAAAACAAAAAGAAGAATTAAAGATTCTCCGAAACGAATTATAATTATTATAATAATATGTTACATAAAAATAAAAGAGAAGTTTTTTAATTAAGTTAATTTTGTCTTATTAAACGTTACATTGAAATTTTTTAAATTACTTTTTATTATTACCATTACACTTTCTACGTTATAGTAAAAGATCGTATGAAATATTTTTTACTATTGATATTATTATTATTATTATTATTTAATTATATGAAACGTTTTCAGATGAATTCGAGTGCCACGAAGGTGGCTGCATATCAAAGAATTTTGTTTGTAACGGGAATTTTGATTGCTCCGATTTTTCCGACGAAACGAATTGCAACTCGCATACTTGTTCTTCCGATTTCTTTCATTGCAACATTGGTACATGTATACCGAGTGGTTGGGTCTGCGATGGCGAAGTAAGTTTTCGACAAAATTTTATCAAGAAATGACATATATATGTCTATATATATATATATATACATGTACGTATATATATATATATATATTTTATTTATGTATATTTAAGAACGATTGCAGTGATGGGTCAGACGAAGATGAAAAATGTAAACAAAAATTTTGCAAGGACAATATGTATAAATGTAGAAATAACCATTGCATAGACAAATTGTTACTTTGCAATGGTCTCAATGATTGTGGCGACAATTCTGATGAAGATCATTGCTCCCATGGGGAAAAAATGAAACTCGTGAATTGCACCAAGGACGAGTTCAGATGCCACGATACTAACATATGCCTTTCTAAAATTAAAAGGTATCTTGTACAATTTTTCACTCGATAAATATATCCTCTAATTTTTATTAAATTTATTCAATAATTAATAAAACAGATTGTTCTGTATATTAATCTTTTTGATTATTATTATTAATTATTATATCAAAATCAAACTATAATATTTCTATGATTAATAAAATTAGTAAAGTATATATTTATCGAGTAAACGAAATTAATTTGTTTCCGATTATATGCTTATATGTATTAATTTTTTATTGTTTTGTTATCGTAGATGTAATGGTCAACAAGACTGTCCAAAAAACGACGACGAACATGATTGTTCAAATTGTCAACACGGTGAATACACCTGCGACAATAATAAATGTATAACGCAAGAATGGGTATGCGATAAAGTCGATGATTGTGGCGATAGGTCGGATGAAAAGTATTGTAGCGGGAATAACGTGAAAACTAAGGACATAGCTTCCAAGAATGATTGCAAAGAGTTTCGTTGCAGCGATGGCAACTGTCTTCCCTTTAGCAAGGTCTGCGATAGCTACAAAGATTGTTCGGACGGCAGCGATGAGTTCAAAGAATGCAGTAAGTATTTATTTTTAATAAAGAAAGAAAAAGTATAGTATCTTATATTATTTTAATCGTATATTATTTATATATATGTGTGCGTGCGTGTGCGTGATATACAAATCTACTTATCATTAACATATAGTCCAACATGTATTTTTCTCTTCAGTGCAGGCATGCATGATAAACAATCCCTGTAAACACGTGTGCCACAAAACACCGTTGGGTCCTGTTTGTGGGTGTAATGCCGGTTATCGTTTAGCTCCCGACGGAGTGAATTGTGTCGACGTAAACGAATGCGAGGACGGTCTATGTTCTCAAATTTGTCATAATACTCGAGGCTCATTCGTATGCTCTTGCGAAAGCGGATACGTCTTACAATCGGACAAAATTTCTTGCAAAGCTACTGGTAAGGGTTTTAAGATGGAGAAAAGTAATAGAAAGAATTCCTTTCTCCCCGTATTTCTTTCGCCGATGTTAATAAGCCGAATAAAATAAATAAATAAATAAATAAATAAATTCTAGGCCCACCGATGGAGATAATAACGATTGCCGGATACGACGTGAGAAAGAGTACATTGGCGTTGAGCGAGATCGAGGTCATCCATCATATTCCAAATTTTGAAATTGATTGGTTCGACATAAATGTGAAAGAGAATGCCGTTTATTGGACTAACGGTATAAAATTAAACTACTCGCGCCTACCTACCTCATTATTTAACATTTAATCATTTTTATTTCGCGCCAAATTATAACACGATAGTAACTACATATACGCTATTATCTTCAATCTACAGTTATACTTGGAACAATAACAAAAATAAACATCAAAACGAAAGAAAAGAAAATGATCGATGTTGGGAGACCCGAAGCTATGGCAGTCGATTGGATAACGGACAATGTATATTTCTACAGTGACGATCGTCCATACGCCATCAAGGTAACCAATATGATTCGAAATAGAAAATAAATAAAAGCTAATAACGTGTTTCAACGTCGCGTTGCTAACGTTCCGAGTCATATTGGTTCAGGTATGCAATTTGGAGGAAAGAAAGTGTGCAAAAGTTTTGACGATCCATGGAACCGGCAAAGTACAATCGATCAGCGTCGATCCGATCAAAGGGTATATAAAATAATTCAACGATATAATAATTCTTTCGATAATACGAGATAAATAATATACAAAATTATCAACGCAAAGAAGAGTTTTGTTAATAATTAAAAAAAAAAAAATTTTGTTTAATCATCGATCAGCTTGTTATTCTGGAGTCAAATCGATTGGATGTCGCAAAGTGGACCAAAAAGTGAAATATACAGATCAAGTACGACCGGTACGGACGTTAGAGCAATAGTTACACGAAATCTCGGGGTCGTTCAAAAACTAACGATAGATCGTAGAAAGTCTCGATTATATTGGGGCGACACGCAATTAAATCTTATCGAATCGGCAAACTTGGATGGTTCCGATCGTAAAATATTTGTAGAAACGAAGGTATTTACAATTCTTTTTTTTTAATAATGTCTTTAAACAGAAACGATCGATTTTAACGAACGATTGTTACAGTTTCAACCTTTGGACGTTAACGTGTACGAAGATTCTCTTTACTGGTTACTTTCCAATACAGGTAACATAAAGAAATGTAAATTGAACAACAAGACCGCCTGTACGAGCGTTAATTCTTCGATCGTCTTGAAACATTTCACCATTTTTCACGACACCGTACAACCATCAGGTAAAAATTCTACCAATACGCATTTTGAACGTCAACGTGATCGATCATTGTACTAAGACTTATTTTATTATTCATAGTACGGAACAAATGTCAAGGCCAAGTATGCGCTTACATGTGTCTACCGAACGAACAAAATTTCACATGTTTTTGTCAATATGGTAAACCAACGGCCGATGATCTCGCATGTAAGAAAGAATCAAGAATATATATTTCGTCGATGTCGCCGTCGTTGGATGAACAAAACAGAACAAATAATCGAGAGAAAGGAACGATAACTGGCGTAGTTATTTCATTGGTCGCTGTGATCATCATTTTATTCGCTTATTATTACTATCAACAATTGAAGGTAAATCGTAGGAAGAAAAACGATATGAGGTTTGTACGCTTTCATGAAAAACTTTTAACGTCCAATTTGTTTTTCCTATTTTTAATAATCGTATTTACAATTGATATTGCAGTATTCATTTTCAAAATCCTTCCTACGATGAAAAAAATGAAATTCAGAATTCATTCAATAGTATGGTATCGGCTTTACCACCCGGTGAACACGAATACATCAATCCAATAATTAATATATCAGCCAAGGTAAAACATTCGATAATATTTTTATTTGAAAAAAGAAAATCGGTGTAGCATGTTGTATATTAACTATTTATTATTTCAAGTATGATGATCCGGAACAGGAGAGACTGAAAATGATCGAGGTTCAATATTCTGACCATTCGGAAAGTGAAATAGAGGATACGCAATACTCACAAAATTCCAAACTATTACGTTAAAGGAAAAGTAAAATAATGAACGGAACAATCTTATCGATGAAAAAAGAGATTAAATTCATTATTATCGTTATTGTTATTATTATTATATAATATATGATCGAAGGATATACTTTATATATATATATATATATATATATATATATTTATATATATATATATAACGTTACGAACGTTTTAACGTTA
>OU427014.1:267500-272500 GCA_911387935.1 Dolichovespula saxonica
GCCGACCTCATTATCCTCTTATGCGCTCGTTTTTCACAAACCGTGTATAATGTCGGCCATTTTCTTGGCAAGGATATTCGTGAATGGATAAACGTCATTTTGCGAACGAGCTAAACGTTCCACGATAATACGACTCGGACAAAAATAATCGACCTCGGCAAAGATCAACCAGCGCTTATGAGAGACGTTTAATTTACATGAATTCACATTTTATTCGATTGTAAACGGCAATTTGGGGGGTGGCGAGAGAGTGTAGGTCGACGATCTGCAAACGCATTACGCCATATTAAAATGGCGTATGATATCTATTGTTTCTTTCGCATGTCTCTCAACATTTTTCGGAGTAATACTCCGATCAGTCTAATTAATTAAACGAAATTGCGATAGCTCTTGTATTCTTTGCGATTCTAAGAAAAACCTACATACATTCATACATACACACATACATACAAACATACATACATATATATATATATATATATATATATATATATATATTTATTGACGTATACGTATGTATACACAAGCATAAGCACAAAATTTATAATAACGTTAATTATAAATGTAGTATTTACCGAGACGATTCGTTGGTAAGATGGAATACGTCGTTACCGACCGCGATAAAAATTGTTTCTTTACTTCTTTTTCTTCCATTTTCTTTCCGCGCTTACATTGTATCCATCCTACGTTCACAATACTTTTCATCGTACTTCGCAATGAAATTTCAATTAACTTCTCCACTCGCAATGATCTTTTTCTTGTTTTTCACGTTACTTACAAAGCAGCATTGTGTTGTGACGTAAATGATTTCACGGAGGAAAAAAAGTAGTATTGGAAGAGTATAAGATCTTGTTTTCCTGCTCAAGAACTTGTTTGGCTTCATCGAGTGAGTGAGAGAGAGAGAGGGGGGAGGGAGGGAGGATAGAGACCACTTCTGGTTAATTACATTATAGTTGAAGTTAGGTATGTACTCATATACACACATATTTTCTGAACGCTGGAATAGGAAAAAGATTGTCGAGTGTGTGTTCTCTCAATAAAACGAAGCCTCACTCACACACATCATGTATACATACATATATATATATATATATATATATACATACCTGACTTTTCTTTCTTCCTCTCTTTCTTTATAAAACCGATCGAGTTGGTAGAGTATACGGGAGGCGTTAGATAGGCGTTCCTCTCCTCTCGAATGAGAGAAAATCGTGATGGTAGTGTAGTAGTAGTAGTAGTAGTAGTAGTAGTAATAGTAATAGTAGTTGTAGTAGTGGTAGTGGTAGTGGTAGTGGTAGTGGTACCTGGCGAACGCTTGGAGAACGGCTACGTCAGTCTACGTTTCGTTGCTGTGGCGTTCGCGGTGAACGTTGGTCGGAGGACCAACCGGAATCGTTCCTAAACCCCCCTTTTTTTATTCTTTCTTTTTTTCTTTTTTCTCTCTCTCTCTCTCTTTCTTTCTCTCCCTCCCCCATTTCTCCCCTCTTCTTTTTACCGTAAACGAACGTTCAATTTTCGAATTAATCTCTCGAATAATAAAAGCAACAATCCGTCGTTGCTCTTCTTAGTCCGTCGTCCTTATGTTCGGTCTTGGGAGCAGGAAGGTCCTGAAATACTCCGCCATCGACCCTTCGCTTTCCATCGATGTCGAGGACACGGTCACGTGCTTCTGCAGGTCAGTCCCCCTCTCTTTTTCTCTGTCTCCCCCTTCCCCTCTCCCCTCCCCCACCTTCCCTATACCTTTCCAACTTCGGTTCAGTCGATCACCGAGGATCTCCTCTTTACCGATCATTTTTCGTCTCTTCTTCTTTTTCTTCTTCTTATTATTATTATTTTATATGTGAATTTGCCCGACCAATCACGCGACAGGTACCACGACCAACTTGGCTCACTAACTTATAGATATCTCTATGTGGAATTAACCGTTCCATCTTTTTTTCATGCCTTCTTTCGATTCATATTTATCGAGATATCTCGATAACAGAAATTGGAGAGATAAATAGATGATGGGATGTGACAAAAATGTGTGAATGTCTGATCGATTGATATTTATTTATCTAATTCGTATGTACATATCTGATCGCGCGTGTGCGTTATCCCAAGGTTGTTCGAAGAAGAAAATTCGTTTACAAAGAAATTAATAGCTTAGGGGTAAATATTAGTTCGAACTTTGTAAATACTGTACCCGAACGTACAACTTCTTTATTGGATGCTCGCAAAATTATCCATGTCTTAACTTTGTTTCGATTCCTGTGACGTAAGTAATATGTATATGTACATACATCTCTTTAGCGTACGCTCGAATGAACTTATCTCGTTTAAACTTGGTTCTCTCGATAAAACGAGATACGTGGTTTTAAAAGCTTCCTTTTATTTGTAAATATTGAAAAGGAATAACAATTTTGCAACAGTTTAGAGTCACTAATAATTTCGTTTCGATTCGAATCGATTTATCACGTGATCGATATTGTTCCTCTCTCTCTCTCTCTCTCTCTCTCCCCCTCCCCTTAAGAAAAAAGAAAAAAATAACATAACCTATCGCGACGTCGACGAATTTCGTAGAATCGTCGGTTCGGATGATATATTTATGTAGATGACGCGCGATATTATTACGTCGTCTAGAAATCTTCCGCGGCGCCAATGATATGTTCTACGATTAAGGTTAAGTCAATATTTGGCCCCGAGTAAGAAGAAGAAGAAGAAGAAGAAGAAGAAGAAGAAGAGGTGCGTGCCATTGGCTTAAACGAACTTTGCTCTTGTAAAACTACGCGATCTTTCGAATCTTCGAACGAAAATTGACACTCGTCCTTGATATTTATCTTTATTGCCATAAAAATATTTCATAGAAATAGAAAAATGTTGCGTTTATAAAATTTGTTTACGCGTTTATGCCGTCTCCAGTAGAGTTACGTATCGAAAAGTGACAAATTCGAAGTATCGTAATCGAATAGAAAAATTCGTGATAATTCGCAAGGGAAAACATTCTCGACTATTTGTCATTGTCAAGAACGCGACATCGAAGTTAAACTAACTGGGTTTACATAATCACCTTGACGGCAATTAAATATATTGAGAATATTCTCCCCATTGGTTATCGTCCGCACATGTGAGAGAGAGAAAGAGAGAGAGAGAGACCCACTTTCGTTATTGTTCGAGTCATGGTTTTCCTCGATTACTTTCTCGTGATATCTCGGCGATCGTGAGAGTGTAACGAGAACTTTCACGGTATGGAAAATTCTCGAGTCAATTTAGAAAAAAAAAAAAAAATAGAAGAAAAGGAAATAGAAAGGGTTATCGTAAAAAAAAAAAACTACGATTTCTTTGCACAATAAAGGTTTTTCCTTTTCTTTGTTCATGGGTCTTTGTCACTGAAAGCTGGTACACTCGGCTTAATTAATTGGTTTTGTACTAAACGAGCTGTCCTACGAGTAACTTTATATATCAAGTCTCTTTCTTCAAACTAGGATACCTTTCTAAGTAACCTCTATGACAAAAAGATGAAACACTTTGAGAAACAGGGATCCATTGACAATAAATAATATCGTAAGAAGAAAAAAAGAAGAGAGTTTCGAAAGAGAAAATAGAGAGAGAAGAGAGAGAGAGAGAGAGAGAGAGAGAGAGAGAGAGAGAGAGAGAGAGAGAGAGAGAGAGAGTTGAGGAAAAGAAAGTAACTATATTCTGCATAAATATATAGACTAAAACAAAAGATGATGTTCCTGGGGAGATCGATGGGAAATTAACGATCGTTTGAAAGGAAATATGACGACGACAATAAGAATAGTCTTTTTAACGGTCGAATGCATCGACGATGGAGATAAAACTCTATGGGTAGTAGAGCGACCGTGGTAAACAAACGTGTAGGACGAAATAATGTCTCGAGCGTGATGAAGAGAGGCGCCAGGAAGGCGCCATTCTTAACATCGATCGTCTCTTATTTTCTCTGCTCTTCTCCCTCTCGCAATCCCCCTTAGCCGCTTGAAAGGAAAACAAGTTCGATTGAATCCTGGCGCCAAACAGGATCTTCGCTTTCCATTCTCAACTTGATAATTTGTTTTTTTCCCCACTTTCTTTCCTTTTCGTACTCTCCACTCCCATTTCATCCTCTTATTTCGTCCTTCCACTAGGAAAACATATTGCTTGATAGTTAGGCTAATAACAGGTTAAGTTACGTTATCTCTTCCATGTCGTCAACTAACGAAAAAAAAAAAAAAAACAATTGTTCTCAAATAACAAAATTATGGAATATTTGCGTGCGGTGTTTTTCGAAGAAAGAGAGAAAAAAAAAAAAGAGAGATTGTTGGATATCGAGCGAATAATCGATGAGAAAAGTAGTGTGGATAACCACGTGACGTACCACGCCCTCTTTATATAAAAAAAAAGGCGCCACATTTAAATCTCCGTACGATCTTTTTCAAATTATTTCAACCCTTTTTTTGTTTCCAGTTAACAATGTTATATGATCATTAATTAAATTACAGAGGAAAATTAATATCGTTTACATTGCCATACGATCCAACATAATTTCATTCGTAATAATCGTACGTATATGCGAGCGAGCGCGGATTATTGTAATATGTATTAAAAAAAAAAAAAAAAAAAAAATGAGCGTTTAAAGGAGCGCCACAAAATAAATTCGCGGGGGCAGAGCGGAATATTGATTGTCGCAGAGAGAGAGACTATCTCGCAGTCTGTACACGGGTATGAAACAGGCAAGAAGGTGGGGGAGGGCTCGAACAGTCAGCTGACTTAGTTGCCGGTTCACAGCTGATCCATTGGCGGCGCAACCACCGTCGCATTGCCGCTCTCTTGCCTCTCATCTCTATCCCCTCTTCCCTTTCCCATCCGCCCTTTTTCTTCCTCCCTTATACGTATCGTCCTTCGATATCACGTTATATACGTTATACACCGCAACAATACGTTCGATTAAAATTCATACGGATATTATTTTACGTTAACACGCAGGCAGGCACGCGCACGCACCTACACGCTCCATTAATAAA